>JASZXT010000628.1:0-15670 GCA_035521555.1 Lecanoromycetidae sp. Uapishka_2 | reverse complement strand
CCATGAGGGTATTGGAGTGGTTGGAGCAGCCTGAGGGACGAGAGAACGCGACTACGAAGGGGATTAATGTGCTGTGGAGAGGCCTGATTAGGGAGAGGGAGGCAAAAGAGAGGGATAGGAGGATGCGGTATGATCTACATCAGAGCTTATCGAAGAACGCGGCGTATGAGGACCCCGAAGAGGATAAGCAAGATAGGCAAGCGCTGGGGAAAGAGGAAGAGGAAGTTGAAGAGGAGGATGAGGAATTGGATGAATTTCTGGCTCTGGATGGAAAGGAGAAGTTGAGGAGATTGGTCGTGTACCTGAGGGAGAAGTACTTTTACTGCTTTTGGTGCAAATGCAAGTATGAGGACGAGAGCATGGAAGGCTGTCCGGGACTCGATGAGGATGACCATGACTGAGACTGAAACACTTTTCGTCTACTTGCTATCTCTGACTTGTGTCTCATTCTCATTGAAGCCTCGGAATTGCGACCAGTTCCGCACAGATGGGAATCCGAGACGAGTGATATTGGAAGCCGACACCATATATTCCGGCGACGTTGGGCGTGAACCGAATATTTCTTCTGTTGAACGCCTTGTATACCCTTTGGAGCTGAAGGCAGGCACCATTCCGGTACATCCTCTACTTCTCCAGCTATTAAGTGTCTGAAAGCCTCGTCGGAAAGCATACTCACGACTAGAATGGATTCTCAAATCCACTAAATCATGGATCGCCATCAGTACAATCGATTTGGGCTTGAAGAAGCCATCCAAGTCGGACGCAACCAGGCTACAATTTCTGAACCTCGTCCTGTATCCCAGAGCTAATGACTCGCCCCGATGCAGTCGCAGCTCCGCGGCCGATCTTGTTTTCATACCCAAATAAGTTGATAACCGATGACAGCAGGTCTGGATGACTTTTGTCTGCTCCCTTGGATACTATGCTCACCGTGTTATGGGCTTTTGCAAGATCTTTGATACGTTGCGATTCTCGGCTTTTGGAAAACGTCATTGGTGTACAAGCTCAACAGCACCATGGCGCTTCGTAGACGCTCATGCGGCTTCCACAGCCAGCAAGGCAGAAAGAAGGCCTCCCAAAGGTATGACCTCTGGCGAAACGTCATCAAATATATAAACAGGAAACACTGAGATCCAGTCCTCCAATGATCCAGTCCAAGAAGAGAAGAAACTACGAATCCAAGCTCCGACCTGGGTTCATAATATTCCAGAATGCCAAGTATAATACTATGCAACGGACTCCACCGAGATCTCCGATAAGTTAGGCAATTCGTTAGCAGCGTCGATCTCAGATGTAACATGGCAAATACCCGCGTCCTAAGGTTACACAATGCATGCCGTGAATGTGAAGGAAAGCAAAACGATGTGTTATTAGACTTGACACCGAAAACGACACTCAATGCCATTCCAGAGGGGCCCACGATAGACCCAATGAAGGAAATGATTATGGTTGAAGAGGTGGGCCTTCCTGATAGGCGTTCGGAATATTGTTGGCATCATATGACATAAAGTCTGAACGTCGGCGGCGATCGCTGGGTGCTGAGTGGTAGACGGAATTGTATAAGGGACTATCAAAAACTGAGCAAGAGTGATGCATTGGAAGTACATGGCTCGTCACAATCGCCGCCCTTTAGTTCAGCCATAGATTTATAGAGACTGCCTCACTTCAGCCTTACTGCGAATAGTAAGTACACTTGTGAATCAGACCGTGTTACCGGAGTAGTAGATATATATATATTTCTACTTCCCCGCCTGCCACGTTCAAAGTTCCAGTCTTCATCTCGCAATTGTCAACATTTTGTTGTTGTCTCCAAACAAGCTGTACAACATGTGCATCATACTTTGCAGGACTAAGACACTAATGGCCATCACACTTGACGTTTCTCGAAAAGCGTTGCTATGCTTGTCAGAAAGTCTACATAAAGGTCAACACCGCTCTCCGCCACATAGTCTTGACTGTGAAAAGACAGCGGTAGTCAGCGATGGACATCACCAGAAGTCTGTGGATGCAAAACACTTACAACATAAAAAAACAAAACGTCTAAGCCTGAATCGTAGTGTCAGATCGGCTGAGAACGGTGAAAAACGGCCTCATATCGACCTCGAATGGAAAAGAGGCTGGGCAAAGCATAGAGGGTCTCGGTGGGGACGATCTCCTAGGCCTAATACTGCTTCGATTACACCTTCACCATCTAATGCATCCGACCAGCGTCCAGTGATCACGGCTGCGAATGTCACAGCTGCCACAGAGAAGTCTCAGTCGCCAGCTCCTCAAAGAAAGCGTCGACCCAAGTACCCTCCAGAGCTAGAGTCGATTTACAAACGGGCCAAAGCGCAGGATACCTTGAAGGAAGCAGCTAAGAAGTTACAGACGATGACTTCGTCCTCATCGAAAGGGTCAGAAGCGACTGGAAGCTCCCCTGTAGAGCAGCCAGGTAACCAATCCTGGGTGACGCCGGTGCCTGCTATCTCGAAGGACCCAGTTCTCAGGAAGATTGATGAAGCAGAAGAAAGGCCTAGAACCAACAAGAGAATCGTGGCACTGTTCAAGAAATGCGTGCACATCGACCAAGGACGTTCCTCCAAGACCGCGCAAGCCCTACGTAATGGAGAAGACCTCTCCGCAGCGAGTACAACGAAACCAGAACCCTTGGCCACATCAGCGCGCTCACCATACCAAGAGGTCATCGAGAAGCTAGAGGCATGCCATAAGACTGTCGATGCCTGTAAACAGGAATACTATTCTGCAAAGGCCCGACTAGTGAAGGCGGAAGCAACACTCCAATGCTTGGTCCGTCAGGGAAACTGCACTACGAAGTTTTGGATAAAGCAACAAAAAGCAGCTTCAAAGTTTCTGGAGAAGACGATGAGAGCATTGGGGAGTGCCAGATTAGCAGAGAAAAAGGCACTTATTGCTGTACGTTTGAGACTTGATCGTGTGTATAACTGATGCTGATGCTATCATAGATAGAGGAACACGAGAGGACCATGGAAAATGATGGTAAGGTGGACTGGCGACGGAAAGGGCGGACAGATAGGTGGGTAGTATACTACGGAGCAGAGTGACTAGGAGGAGAGTTCCTGCCTTCAGTGCGAATCCATCTTGGGAGAAGGCGAGCCGTAGCAAAAGTCCATCGGACATTGTCAGGCCAGCTAGATGTTAACAATAATCATGTCATTCCTTCTTCATCGCTCATACTTCCATATCCAGTATCAATAGAGACACCAGAGGTCCGACGTTTCACGTGTTGAATAGCTAGGACTCTTTGAAGAGCCATCTTATACTCCCTCCGACGTGAATGCTCGCAAGATGTGTCGATGTCGATAATGGCGTTTTGTAGTACTTGCCTTAAGCTAGAATGACGCGCAAAGCTGGGATCTTTGGCGAGAACCAATAGCAGTCGAAGCGTAGCCGCAAAACCCAGCATCCCTATGGTCGGAATGTCGGAAACGCTTCGCTCTATGACTTGCGTCGCCTTAGCGATTGTCTCAGCATCCTGTCGTACGCCCGTAACCATGACCAAAGCTTCCGCGCATTCAATAGCAATCATGACGTCGTTTCGTACTGCCCTCGGTAAAGATTCGAAGTCTGCAAGCGATACTGGCAATGAATTTGGCTTGACTAATGGGAGAGCTTGCAAGAGACGCGTCATGTTTGATACGAGATCCGCCTCTGATAAGACTGCTGTGGCTGCTAATGCTCGCACGGAGCTACTTGAACCACGTGGCGCGATACTCAAAGCGAGATTGACTTGTGAGAGACATGCTTGGCTAGACTCTCCCAATTTGATGAAAGCTTGCAACGCTTGGTGCAGCGTGGAGTTCGAGGACCAGAGGGCGAGAATGTCTAAGGGACCACGCATGGCAGTGTCGTCTTCAGTCGAACTGTCAACATCGAGCTCTCCATCGTTGGCAAAATTCGTTGGGCGGTTCCAAGCTAGGTCATGCAAACGGTGGACATTAATGTCCGTCATGATCTCCTCGACTGGACGCTTTAGCAAAGCTGCCAAGTGATCCGGAAACTCGTCGTCCTGGGAATCGGAGGTGCTTTCTGCATCTACAAGCATCCTCTGGGCAAGCTTCCATTGATAACGAGCTAGTTGGCTGGCAGCGACGTCCAATGTTCTACACACCCAAGGCGTATATGAGGCCTGCCAAAACATTACTCGAAGATGTAGAGCTTTCAACATGATTCTTGCAGGAGACTTTGGCAACGTGCCTGCAGCCCATAACGTCAAGACAAGCCGACCCTTGCTCAATTGCGTATCACCACCAGTGAGCTGCGCGTCTAAGGCTATTTCCCACGCTCTGACCCTGGCAGTCTCTTCCTCCTCACTTCGACCCGTCAGCCATGAGTAACTCCGCCACCCCAACAGCTGCCTAGTCATATAGGCGTGTGTCTCGATGATTAGGCCCCACATCTCGGGAAGCATGCTGTGTCTCGGGACCCAAACTGTCTGGATAGACGTCAGCCAGGCATTCTGGCGTATCTCTAAGGGCGAAGCTGAAGGCTGGCGAGTCCCAACATCCGTGGCTTTCGAGGCAGGCTTGCCGAGCTTAGGCTTGGAATTGAATAAATAGAGAAAGAGGAGAAGACCAAGGATACAGAAGACGAGCACGCCTTTGGCAAACGGCAACAGTAGGAAGTTGTAGCGTAAGAGCGCCAGATGGTACTGAGATTTTTGCAGAAGCGGTGCAACCCGCAGGAAGCTGAACGAAGGCAATGCGAAAAGTCCGCGATCCTCTTCTGGGCTACTGACAATCCTGTCCATAACCATGAGCCCGGCCAGAGAGCCTACCATAAGTTTGCCAAGGAGTCTGCCACCTTTGATGGAGACGCTTGGCGACAATGTCGTTCCTGCCTGACCAGCGAAGCGGACGTCGTCTGCATAGTGTGGCTGCGGCTCGACGTCTCGCAGCCTTCGAAATTCCTCAGGTACCGGGATCAGACCCCGAGGTACCTCCGCATTGGATGGAGGAGACTCTATTTTTGGTGATGGACACTCAGGGGTCAATTTCTGGGCCTTTGGCGCGTCTTTCTTCGCAACAGTCTTCTCTTGAGCGTCTTCTTCGGCTACTTTACGCGCATGACGCCTTAAAGCATCATTAGCATCTTCCAAATATGCATTTCGCTTTTCAAGTTGCTGGATATACTCAATAGCTTTGGTCAGTATGGTAGCTTTATTGAATTTAGGAGCTGGCCCTGACCCCTCAGCTTCGCCCGGACCTTGATTGTCTTTTCGAAGGCTTGGTATGCTCTTGCGTAGGTCAGCAATCTTGTCGTTCAGGTTATTGCGGTAGCGCTTTTCCACTACACTGTGGCTCCTGTTCTGCACTTGAGACGCTTTCTGTCCATCTGGACTTGCAGGCGAATTCGCACTTTCGTCAGAAACCTTTCGCTTCTTGCAGGATTGGACTCCAGTATCAGATGTCTTCGAACTTAGGGGTGAGATTGGAGCTCGATTGCTATCGAGAGAGCTTCGTTCGGAGCTACCGTGTGCATTTGAATCAGAAGGGGGAGTAGGTTGCTGATCTCCAGGAGTCTTGGGCCTTGGGTCCCAAACCATCCACTCTTCCCATTGATCCTCTGGTGAGGTTGGCGCTTGCTTAATCGATTGTCCATACTCATACATCTTGAGAAATAGACAGCCCGAAACGCTAGCTTGAGTTTCACATGGGTTGACTTGAATGACACTGCCACTAAAATGCCATGTTCTCAGCTTAGTATATTTAGACGGGCAATACGGGACAAATGCATGCTCAAAGCAAATCTAATCAATCTCAGACTGCAGGTGCCTGTGAAGGGGGTAACAGCGTGTACTCTGATATTTGAAAGTGTGGGTCATTGATATAGAGGTATCTACAAAGGAGCGTGAGACTGCTCCCCTCCTCGCTGCCTCCAGTCTGATTTTCGGGAGCCGGTGGCATGACACCAGGGAATTCGGCATCGAGCATCCCGCATTTGCACATTTAGGGTTACCCTATCTTAGGGCTTACTTCTCAGATTAGGTTTAGTTGCAGATTGCCCTCTCGCGCTTAACTTGCTTTGGGGCTCGAAAATTCGAAGCTCTCGCACCAGGACTAACTGTTTCCAGTCTTCTCAAGTATTTGTACAGTACATTATTATGGCAAAAGAAAAGCCTACAGACCCCGAAAAGGAGGCAAAGAAGCTTGCTAAAGCAGAAAAGAAAGCCAAACGCAGCGAAGCCGACGGAGTCCACAAATCAAAATCAGACAAGAAGGACAAGAAGGACAAGAAAGAAAAGAAAGTCGAAACCGCTGAAGCGCAAGGCGACGTCACTACCAAGCTCCTCAACACTTTAGAAGACACGAACCCTGGAAGTGTGGCTATCAAGGAAGACGGAAATGTAGAAGTGAAGATCAAGAAGGAGACCTTACTAGCAGCTTTGGTGCCGTTTGCCAATCCATTGGCCGACGAGAAGGTGGGAAAGAAGGTACTGAGGAGTGTCAAGAAAGGTAAGCTTGTTGCCCCAGACGTGCATGAGTCATGGGCTCATCTGTGGTCGTATAGCTGCAAAAAACAAGACCCTAAAGCGAGGTGTAAAAGAAGTTGTCAAATCCCTCCGCAAATCCAGCACAGCCGCTGCCCAAGGCGGTGAGGCACCGGGCATTGTCATAATAGCCGCTGACATATCCCCAATGGACGTTATTTCGCATATACCTGTCCTCTGCGAAGACCATGGTGTACCATATATCTTTGTGCCTTCAAGGGCAGAGCTAGGTGCAGCTGGGAGTACCAAGAGGCCAACAAGTGTGGTGTTGATTAGCAAAGAAGCAGGAGGAAAAAAGAAGAGTGAGAAAGCTGAGGGGGACGAGGATTTCGCGGAGGTCTATAATGATCTGCTCAAAGCTGTGATGAAGGCTTCGCGGGACGTTAGAATATAAGGATGGAACATCATTGCGCTTTATGCATGGCGTTGGAGGGGCAAAACAGGCGCCACGGTGGTTATATTGCATGGTGGGTTGCTCGTTCGCTACCGGCTCTTCATCGTTCTCTGAACGAAAGCCATTAGCACCGGCTAGGTCGATGATACCTTACAAATGAGAGCTTTAACATTCCCTAATGCTTCACACGCATATAAACTTGGACAGGATTTGATCGGAGAAAGCCCCCCTTGAATCGGTTCGATTTTCGCGGAATATAATTACCCAGCGTGTGTGACCAAAGAGTACAGACGCTCCTCCCTTTTCCGCATACCATCTTCCATCTCCTTGTTGGATATGTCCAATATTTCTCGACAAGCTTATTGTGTCTCTAATAGCAGCTTTTTGCGTATTCCTTGGCCCCAATGCACCTCTAAATACTTCGTCCCTTCGTCGAGTATCGGAAGCTTGAGAACATTAATTGGCCTAGCTCTAATGGAGAGGCCTTACAAGACTTCCGTGCCCAAAGCTTCTCCTCGCTTGGCTAATGAAGAATACATTCAACGCTGTTCAAGAAATCGCGACCTAAGTGATTATCGACAGTCGTTCCCCGTTTCGTCAAAGTATCTGCGGAATGGCAATACGACGAGGGAGGCAGGCCTGGTGGGCGCTATTTACCTCCAACATATATCATCTCCTCCGATAGAACCAGTGAAAGAACATGATAGTTCAAGATCAAGCGTTTCAGAATTGGGCCAAATGACTTGTACTTCAGCCGCCAATGGAACAGGCAGTCGGAGAATTCGCATGAATTTTCTACAAAACTAAGGTATGAAAGGAATGGGAAGTAGAATATAGTACAACGTCGACCTACGTATTGGAGATAGCCGACAGGCGAGCAAGTGGCCAAGCAGGAAGACATGAAACCCAACGAAGCTGAAACGAAGAGGGAAAAACTTGGTTTGACGACTGCTCATAGAGCAGACACGATCATTGTCATTTCTATCTTGCATCTGTAGCATAGTGAATGTAATATTTACACTTATCAACCTCTTTGAAAATCTCGCCTCATGCTACCCTACCCAATCAACTGCTTTCTGGCATCGCATCTAGACAGCGAGCGCAGCTCACAATCCAAAGAAGATCCAGCTGGAGTTTTGAAGAAGTGAATAGGTACCATAATCACATGATGTACATCTGCGCACATTATGTTTAGTTTCTAAAAGGACGAGCCACGCTTCTTCGCAGCATGACGATGCACATGCGCGCTTCTCTTCGTCTTCATCAAGTTCGTCCCACTCTTAGCGTAGACACTCATCCTCGAACTTCCTCCACAAGTCTCAGAAGAATCACCCGTGCACTTCATGTCGCAATCGCTGTCGGACTTCTTCGTGGTGCTAGTCATGCTATTACCGCAGAAGCATTGAGAACCATATTCCGCCCCAGAGATACTGTAGCCAGCGGCGAAGCAGTGATTAGCGCACTCGGTGCTGGACTCTCCGGCGCCCCAAGTGGAGAGGGAGCGGACATCGCGGTCAGGGATCAGGTCGGTGTAGCAGCCTTGGTATTCCCATGTGTCGGATTTGGAGCCAGATTTTACGGAGATGGGAGGCAGGGCTGTGCTGCCGGTGGAGGCGGTGTTTTTCGAGGTAGAGGCGGGTCTTCCACCCTCGGCTGGGCTAGAGGCGACAGGTGCGACGTATTTAGAGCTGGACGAGACTTCTGGCATAGGTTTTGCCACTTCTTCGTTCACTGGAACGCTGGAAGCCATTCCTGTGGATCCGGCAGCAGTTGCTGTGTTGGAAGATGTTTCTTCAGCTTCCGGTGAGCCTCCAGAGCCTCCAGACACTGCCGAAGGCGCACCGCATGATGACGGGGGGTGAATGGTGGCAGGTTGAGTGGTTTGGATTGGATTGCATCCGGGAAGCGCGTCGAGAGCTGTACCAGTGAGGCCTACGTCTTCCGCAGGTGAGACGATAGGGTCCAAGTAGCACTCGGCAGCAACAGTCGAAGTCTGGTAACCTTTGACACCCGGGGATGCCACGCCGAAGCAGGCATCGGAAGCGAGCCCGATCTTTTTGATGGGGTCGCTTCCTCCGTCCGCGATGTGACATGTTTTCATGGCCTGCTGCAAAACTCCCGGCTCCCATCCGTTAAACTGCCAAGAATATGGTTAACTACAGCAAAATGGGATTTTGATTGTGGAATCAGAGAGGAAAGATGAACATACAAAGTCGAGGTGCATGGAGTAACCAAATGGATCGCCATCAGACAGCACCCAGGGTCCGTTATTCGGGTCACTATAATCTTTGGTGATGTTGTCGAATTTGCTGATGTCGTAGTAGAATTCAATGAAAATCTCAGGGAAGCGTTTCACATTGAAGGGAGGTAGACATCCTGCCAAGCCGTCTTGATTGGTAGGAAATGCCATATGTGCCAACGGATCGTTGATGTCGAAATCGTTGCCGTTCCAGCACGATGGGAGCCTCATCGACGCAGCCAAACCTGGTACGTATGGGTCGTTGCAGCTTTGAAAGCCTGTCGGGAAGGCACCGTCCACGCCTGTAGGGTAATTGGACGAGCCGTCATGGCATTGCCAGGTCAATTGCATTCCAGCAGTGCCCGTCCGAGTAGAATTTGCGACGCGATAAGTAGCATCACCGCTTATCATGCGAAAACCCTCGGGAAATTCGCTACGCTCCTGATCGTAGCTACAATCATTGTTGCCAAATTTGTAATAGATCTTGCGATTATTCGCCTCGGGAACTTTGTAGAATTGACCGCCATGGTGAAGGTACAATATTGGCATCCAGTAATTAGTGTTGTCCTGAGTGACCGAGGCGGTAGTGCAAGTAGACGCTTGTGTATCCGCGAAGGTCAGGTTGGCGTTGAACCCTTTGCCACCAGCAACCGAATGCACATGATTCGAGGCCACACCTGGACTCAGCAGAGGATCAACGCGCTCCGTGACAAGATAACCTCCGGTATACTGCACAAAGTATGCGCAAGTGGAAGAGTATTGACTTAGAACAGAGGGTACAGTTGCAGCCAGCACAGCCAGGGTTTTAGAAAGGAACTGATTGAAATACATGACGGCGAAATCTTAGGATCAGCTGTCTGCGTCTATTCTTGATGGGTTATAGGTATGGACTCGCTTGGAGAATATGAGGGATAGGTGGCTGAATGAATGAATGGATGAAAGAAAGAATACTGTAATGAGCGAGGGACGTGCGAGTCTCTGACTCTGCACACGCAAGAAAAGAGTGTGGGGTGAATGCTGTAGGACAGTTGGAGAAGAAAGGAAGATGAGGTTGGAGCAGAAGGAAGGTATTTTGAGGATGGAGGATGACTTGCACTAGCGCTGAGGAAACACTGACCAAAGCGTCAATTTTGGAAGACCGAAGAATGCATCAGTGATGGTTATTGAAAGATAGTTTGTGTTACAGTACCGTAATCAAACCGATGGAAGCATTAGTAGACGCCCGTCTCCCCTACCTGACGAGATTTGGCCATCATGACATGAGATCAATGAGCAGGGCAGTCCCAGACCCCTGCATAAGTGACTGTTTTGTGTAATAAAACGGTGAAGTATGGTAAGTCATAGCGGCGTGTGGCCGGGATGATGAAACACGGTGAAATGTTTCCCAGTACTAATCTCCTGATACCCCTCTTCTGAATTCAGGACGAAGGGTAGTTGAGCATCAAGCCATGCAATGCGCCGCAGCCCAAGGATGTCAGATCTGGGCCTGAATGGGAACAATCTTATCGATGGGGATGGAGAGGATGGTAATTCACTGGCTGCAGTCAACGAGGGAAAAGCATGATTGCGCAGAGGGCGCGAGGATCAGCTTCACACATTGGATGCGGCAATAATTCCAGTGTCACGGACCAATTCGTCGCATGCTGCACCACTGCAGGTTCTCTGTTGGGTATGAGTACTCGAAAATGCCTGGACGACATTGTCGCCGAGACATGCAATCTGCAAGTTGAAGGGTGAGGTTGCATTACCTTGCTCGCATGATACTGTGGCACGCTTCCCCTCAACCACTTGCTGACTCACTTGGTCTTCTTACTTGAAACAGCTTTAGATCCGGCCATCTAGGCCAATCGGGCACTACCTCTATCCCTAAACCAGCCTTAGAGTCCGCAATCCTTAAGCTAGTCAGGGGCACGCACATCATTAGCACATGGCAGACGGCAAGCCTAGATCTTCCCCTGAAATTTACAGCCGCCAGGCCAACTATTGGCCTAATTTATTGCATCCCTAAGGACCAACGCCCAGCGACACGCCCAGACGCTGTGAGAATTAGCCTCTGCGGAAACAAATCGATAAGAAAGATAACGATGTTTCATCAATGGCTCGACTGGGTGTCCTATTTGAGTGAAGCTGTATATACTTGTACAAACACCGTCAATAGTTTTTCTCATTGAATAATGCCTGCGCCGTTGAAGGATTCAACCCGCAATTGTGGTGATTGCATCATCATCGCGATAGACCAAATCCTTTGCCGTCCACGGAGCAAAAGCTTCTGAGATCAATCTCCGACCAACCCATTATCCCTGCGTCCAACGACAACATGCACCTGGTCCGAAAGCCAGAATTTTTCGGTGCCAAGACAGACGGTCAAAAGCCTTTGGTACGATCCGAAAACCTCGCCATAGAATTCCGTTGCAACCCATGGGAAATTGTCCGTGAACTTTGTGCACGGTCAACACGTTGCAACTCACGCCGCGGAACTTAGGAAGCCGCCTTGCTACCATCCTGCAGGAAGCATGATGGAATTGCGCCATGGCTGTTGAGGAAATAAAGACGAGACTTACTTCTTAGGCAGATAGACCTTACGGTAGATGATGCGCATCGCAGGCATTCTCGGATATTCTACGCTAGATTCATAAAGTAGCAGACTGACTTTCCCCTTATGCGTTGCTCATCACAAGCAGCGATCTCGTTCACCGAATGCAGATACGTCGACCCAGATGGCCTGGGGCCGTTCAGGCCTTTTCCACATCAGAGCGTGACGCTGGGCTCAGCAGCGTTCCAGCTTTAGGGGCATTCTCGCTTGAAAAGGCACAGGAGCATGTTGCCTTGTTGTCCCTTATCGCAAGAAGGAAATGCTGATCCAAAGAGTTCTCCTGTGCTAGCTTCTTTGCTCAGTGCGACTACTTCAAGCCTTCAAATGGGATGAAAAGTTGGTAGATGCATCGCTTGTGTACACCATAGCGCAGAGCTAGAACATGCTGATAGAGAATCTATTCCAGCGATCCAGGCTGAAAAGGGCGAATGTGGCGCATTCTTGACATGTGCACTAGTGACTCTTTGCATGTTTTAGTGGATATTTCACAGTCTTCGAAGATCTCTTCTTACACAGAAAACGAGCCACAGACTTGACAAAGTTGACGCTAGAATATGCGTCTTCGGAGAGAACGCAGAACGCAGCCGCCGAACGTACCTCGACCTCCTAATCATCGCTCGCACGGAAAATATGTTGAGATGACGGACCACCTGTCTAGAGCATTCACTGTTGATTTGCATCTACGCTGTGCGTGGGAATTCATCTTTTTGAAGCATATAGCCCTTCATGAGATAGTCATAGAAGTCTTTGATCAATCCCTTAAATGTCTCTAAGTTCCAACTCAATTTTACTTGTGATCAAGGCTTCTGCTGGGAACTAGATTGAAGCAGTGCTTTTTGTTGGAGAGAATGAATGGATGGGAATGGATGAAGTTTCGCACATTCATTAAATGTCTTGATGATTAGTTGGAAGTTCTCAATAATGAAAGATAATCAATGAAATGGATCAAATAGTCTTTCCTGCGTACCGGCTAACAAAATAAGTGCCAGTTTCGAGTGCCAGCAAGGTCATTGTGAGTGATCTTTTGGACTTCAAGCTTATAATTGTAGCGTGAGCGTCTGTATCTAAATACGTGGCAAATTTGAAGGCCAGCACGGCGATTTCGAGTATGGTTTCGGACGTGAGGCCCTAAACAAGCAACCTTTTTGAGTGCGTACACCAGCAGTCCAGAGCTCTCGCACCGATAGAGTAGATTTTATTTATGAAATACTTTGCTTATGAATCAACATGCTATTATTGCACGATTGAAGCATTCTCCACGACTAATTATCGTTTTGACATACTTGAGATAGCGAAGGTAATAGGAGGAATATCCGGCCTAAGCTTTATATAGATTAGTATCCCTTGGCAGTAGTCTATCAAACAGACCGGATTATTCAGCCCCCTTTATCACTACTTGATATATCACTTTGATTTTACTGTTATTCAGGGTGCGTGTATGTATAGAAAAATTGAACCCTCATTGATCTCGTACAGAGTGTAGTGTCATATGTGCCGCTGTTTAATATATACAAAGTATCTGAAGAGTACCTTTCCAGGAGTCAGTGCTGAGCATTCTCAATGACAACCTAGTCTTCGTGAACGTGTGAAAGACGTCTAGTAGCCTGGCTTGTCTCTTCCTTTATATTTAAAAATAAAACCCTGTGAAGTTATTTACTTTGTTGTTAGCAGTCCGGGACCCGGATATTGTCTGGTCTCTGAGGTGACATCTGGAGTGCTTGCAAGATGGCTTCTACTATGTCCTTCCGCGCATTTCTGCGTACCTGCCCATGTATACATACGAAATCGCGATGTGTTCAGCTTCACGCTGCCTGGCACCCATATACTCCCTACGCAAGAAAGCAGAGCAGAGTCTTTAGCGTGTCAAAACGAGAACCTCTATCAGTTTCCTCTACCTTCAATGCAATTGGGCAAGGCCGAAGCCTCTCCTTAATAATTAGGAACGCGTCCTCGTCATCCTTTCCCTTGATACTGAATTCTCAAAACACCGTCTTCTTCTCGACAAACAGAGGCCCTGCACGTCGCCTGCTGCTCCACAACTCCCATAACACATCTTTCCGCACTATCATGGCAGCAATCTTAGTCACTGGGACAGCGATGGCACTTACATACTACAAGCTCTATGTCGAGGAACCAGCGCCGCTCTGCTTTCCAGGGATTTCAGATGAGGAACGTGGGCACGTAGACATCGAGAGACGATATTCGACTCCTGTGGTCCCACTCACATCCAGCCAAGCGTCAGAGATTCTACGATGGGAACAATCCTCGCACACCATTGGTGGGGCCAGCGGAGTTCAACGATTCGACACCGTCCGCGTTGCTAGCAACTCACCGGTAGAGGATGAGCTGGTGTCGGCGTCAGGCAACGAGGACGGCGCGGTCAAGTGGATGATGTGGGGCGTTTTCGACGGACATGGGTGAGTCTCTGCTCTACATCTCGTCAATGGTAGGAGCTAAATTCTATAGGGGATGGGAGACTTCGGCTGCGTTGCACGATCAGCTGACCAAATACATCCTGCGCGAATTACTCGCTGCTTCCTCAAATCGTAGTATCACCGAACTTGCTAGCGAAGATACCGACAAAGCCATTTTCGAAGCATTCAAAAGCCTAGAGCACGACATCATGGAAGCAGGAATCGTGGCAGTTTACAATGCAACTGACTACAGCGATGGGCTGTCACGAACTAGACCCACACAGGCCGGCTCATGTGCTCTAGTATCCTATTACAACTGCGAGACCGAAATCTTGAAGGTGGCATGTACCGGAGACTCTCGCGCTGTACTCGGCTATCGCGACCCCGACGGCCATCTCAGAGCCATACCTTACTCATTCGACCAGACAGGCAAGAACAAAGACGAGGTAGCGAGGCTTCAAGCCGCACACCCAAACGAACCAAACATGTTTGATGAGGATGGCCGCCTAATGGGACTGATGCCCACCCGAGCATTCGGAGACAGCTATGGGAAGTGGAGTCGACCTCTACAAGAACGAGTGAGGTCTAGATTCAACGGCCAGTCATATCCCCAACACTCTCTGACACCGCCATACATCACGGCAGAGCCAGTCATCACAACATGGAAGATCAACAAGGACTGCGGGAGCTTCTTGATCATGGCGTCGGACGGTCTGTGGGACAATTTGACGAACGAACAAGCTGTTGATCTTGTCGGACTCTGGCTCGAAACTCATAAGCCATCAGCGCCGATTGCCCCTGCAGACCTGGCTCAGGCACCCACTTCCCTCGTCCCGGAGCAGGGACAAAGCAGTGTCGGCTCGGAAGAAGAGAATAGGAATTACGCATGGACCAAGCAAGCAAAGGAAGCCAACTTTGTCGTAAAAGACGATAATGCAGCCACGCATCTCGTGCGTAACGCACTTGGAGGCAAAGATGAAGACATGCTGCGTGGCCTACTTACAGTTAGCTCTCCCGTTTCGAGGAAGATGAGAGACGATATCAGCGTGCAGGTGATTTTCTTTGGGCGGGATTTCTCGACTATTCAGAACAACTGACTGAGGGTGGTCTACCTCGGGAAGGTGGAGGCGCTTTGTTTCTCGAAGCATTGACGATGGCGTTTTAAGGGGTTCATACCCAGGAAAGAGCATTCAGCGTGGGCGTTCAGCGAAGATACCCGTAGTCATGCATGGGAAGATACCAGAGAATGGATTGATTTGTATGCTCCATGCCCTGCAAAATCGCCCATTAACAAGGGCAAGCTCCCCTAATACTGACCTCACATAGAGTGCGGTTCGATATGATGAACATCTGTTTTCGGTGATAGGCCCCAACTTTTGTTGATATATTGGTGATACATTCCCAGCACTAACCAACACCATACGCTCCATGCACGCTCTACTCATCCTCATCTCCAGGGGCACCGCCATTCATTCCTCCATGCAATAACCCAGAGTCTGTACCCGCCCTCTCTCTCCTC
>JASZXT010000627.1:0-15690 GCA_035521555.1 Lecanoromycetidae sp. Uapishka_2 | reverse complement strand
GTATAAGAATGGGTGCTTGAACGGGGATAAAAAGGGTCTGGACCCGTACGCATGGGACATTTTGGACATCAACGACGGGTTGAGAGATCTTGGAGATGAGCAGGGTGTCAAGTGAAAGAGCAGAATTGTGTCAAATGATTGTGGAGATTGAAGTAAGGAATAGGGTTATGTTTCTGCTACTCGTGCTCACGGAACCGCTCATTCGTGACTATTGTAATACATGGAATCCCAATCTTACTTTACCTTATCCAGTTGTTTAGGTTCACGCAACTCCTTCGTGCAGTTGTGTATGTGTACTGCTCTCGAGGCTTTGATAAAATATACACCGTTTCCTTGATATAACATAGCTGGACTTTGCATCTCTTAGAATGTATCACAAGTCACTAGGTCGAATATCAGATTCAGCCTGCGCGTTGCCTATACCTAAAATATCCTCTGTCTATATTGATCTCCCATTGACATTGAAGGGTGTAGAACAATCGTATTGTTCCATTGCAGGGGTACGGTATCTTTTTGAAGGCGTGTTTCTTTAGCGGCTATGCCGTATCGTACCTTACTCTTGGCGCATCGATAGCAGTGCTTTACTCCAAGGTACCTTGCCGAGCCTACGTTGGAGCCGAGCTCCCGATACCTACATCCATCATCTTCAAATGGGTGAGCTTTCGCGAGCATCCTCCAGGATGCCCTTAACCACTTTATCGACTGAGATTTATACAATCACAAAGATGCAGGCCGTTCCCTCGTGCCTATTATCCTTTGGCATACCCTCCGATAGCTTATAGCCTAGCGATGATACCCTCACGATGACTACAATAGAGCAAACGCTCCCCATTGAAGTCAACTACACCATCTCTCAAGATTTTGCAGCCGGCCATGTAGTAGAGCAGACTAAAAGTCTACAAGGTTTTCTTGAAGAGCACAGCGTAATAGGCGTTCGAGGCGGTTCCAACCACGCTTTGCAAGACTATCAGATGCAATTGATGCTACTGGAGCAACAGAACAAGAAGAGACTTTTGATGGCGAGACAAGAGCAAGATGAGCTAGAGTATGACCAGGACAATACGATGCGAGACGAGCAAATGCAGACCTCACGGAAACGTCAGCGAATAGAGCCGCCTCAAAGGGTTGGGATCGATTTAGATCAAGAACAAATGAATGGTGGGCGGAGAGGTCGTGGGAAAAGAAATGCAGGCGACCAGAGATCTGTGTTGCCTTCGGCAGCACCAACGAAAGCCACAATCAAGAGCACAACACCCTCAACTCCCGTAGAATTTGACGAGAACGCTGAAGTAAAATCTTCTATTCATGCTGATTGCCGAATCTTTGCTTACTAGCCTCAGCGTTCGTACCTTTCGCATTCCCGCGTTATATACAGAGTCAGGTGTCATCAAAAAAACCAATACGCACACCATTCGGCGCTCGCTTTCGAAGATCCCCCAACTAGGCGTTCCCCAGAGAAAGTCTCACTTTTCCTGTCTCCCCACTTGGAAGGGACCCAAGCCATATATGATCTTAAAGGTCTTGTAGAAGCTGTGGATGACCTTGCTTTCATCATTTTTCGAGAGGTATCCTGCGCAGACAGCGAATCCAATACCCATCACGCAAGCACTCCCGACTGGTATGAGTCTATCTGCATCACATCGTTAGCTTTGCATTCAGCTTTGAGTGCAGTCGCTCTGTGCTATTTCAATAATTTCGAAAGCAAGGATTCAGAATTTCAAGATAAAGTCTTACATGCACCACACCTTTTCCTATACCACCACCGATCTCGATTGACGCAATACGCTGCAGATTTTCCCGACGCTGCAGCTCATATCAATGCTTTGCTAGATTATGCTACACAAACATTTGGCGCTGATTACGAGGAAGCAGATCAGCTTCTTAAAAGCGGTCTTGTAACTCCTCGGCATCTGACGAAATTGTATGCACCTAACCAGCTTGTACTCTGCCATATTGACGGCCAGCCTGCTGTTCAGGCGATACAGCAATGGACGAGGCTACATAGCAGAGGAATCCTTGAGATACAAACTTGGTATTGGCAAGCGGATGGTAGTGGCTTCGCCAGGAAAGGAGATATTCACAACATCTTACCCGGGATTGAAGGCGAGATCAGAATAGAGAGTTTACCTGTCATTCCTCTGGATTTTGTTTCCTCGGACCTTCGCGCCCGACTGGAGCTTCGAGGCAGAAAGCATTGGGCCCTTCGGTCGCAAAGCTATGTTTCGTACAGAGGTTGGAACGTCTCCCAGGACCAATATTACGTAAGTCAGATTGCACTGCAGTACCCCTTGGGTCACTTTGCATAATTGACTTGTCGGTAGCCGGATTCAAGGTTCATGATCGACTATCAAACCTACCATAGGCTGCACGAGCACGCCCAGGCCTTTGATTTCGAGAGACTGTTCAAGCTCAAACTAGACCCACGTCCTGAGCGCTTACCTCGGGATGCTGGTGACAATGCGGACATATATCTTCTACTCGCACCTTTTACACATGGTTTTTACCTCACAGAAAAAAAATGGAGTACGGCCCCTAGTACCCGTTTACAAACGTCTCTAATAAGTAGAAACCAGTTCATCTACATGTTGATAATATCCAGCCAGTAAATTGGAACAAAAGTGCGTATGATAGACTCGTCCTGCCAGAACAAACAAAGGAGCTTGTTAGAGCCTTAGTTACGGTCAGAACATCACAACGCGGAGTAAAGCAAGGTCTTGGCTTGGCAGGTAAGAGGGAAGATATAATATCGGGCAAAGGGAACGGCCTTATAATGCTCCTTCATGGAGGGCCGGGCACAGGTAAAACTTTGACCGCTGGTAAATGAACAACATTGAACGTCGTCATAGCTTTCGACTGACCTCCACTTAGAGAGGTGACCCGACCTAGCTTCCGGCTCTGTCGACTTTGTTGCTAATATGAGCGTCGCAGCGTTGCGGAGATCGCAGAGATGCCACTATTTCGAGTGACATGTGGAGATATTGGTACCAGCGCAGATGCCGTTGAAAGGTACCTCAACAATGTCTTGGTATTAGGCAAAACGTGGAATTGTGGTATGTTTCCATTTCCAAAATTGCACCAAGGCTAATAGCAGTAGTACTGTTGTTAGATGAAGCAGATGTATTCCTTGAAGAGCGATCAATGTCCGATCTGAAAAGGAACAGCCTTGTCTCAGGTAAAAGGCCAATCTTATCTGCCCGTCTAGCCTGGCCTGACAGTGTGCTTCAGTCTTTCTTCGAATCCTGGAGTACTACGACGGAATCCTCATGCTGACCAGTAATCGAGTCGGGACATTCGACGAAGCTTTTAAGTCGCGTATCCAGGTTGCACTCCATTATGAGGCCCTAACGAGGTCTTCACGCCGCAGGATCTGGCAGAACTTTCTAGACATGATGCACGAAGACAAAGAGGATGTCGAGTTCGACGAAGTTAAGGATCACATGGATGAGCTTGCAGGCCTTGAAATAAACGGCCGTCAAATTAGAAATACCCTGACGACAGCTAGACAGCTTGCAATATATAGGAAGGAGAAACTCTCGTGGGGGCATCTAGAGCAGGCAATAAGAGTGTCCACAGATTTTAGCCAATATCTGAAGCGTGTCCATGGGCATACCGACGAACAGTGGGCCAAAGAAGAGAAGATCAGATGAAGGAGCGTGATAGTTTGTGCAAAAAAGGTGTGAGAATATACTGCATAAGGTTCGACGGCGTAAGGTCTATCGGAGATGAGCCCTAGCGTCTACCATGCATCTTTTCTGGGCCTTATTTTGCTTAGTGAGCCTATGTTCAGGATAATGGTTACACGAATTCTCAAAGAACTCTGTCTGGCTCACACAACAATGCTCAATCCCCTAATAGCCGATACTGCCGCTTTGTGATCTTCCCTCTTCTCCGCTGCTTGATGTTCTGGCTACCACTTCTGTGTGTGTTCAGGTTGATGCATTGCCTGACCCTTTGCCGACTGGCAACGTATGCTTCTTCCAGATTGCAAGCCGAGGCAAGAATTTTCACAGTCCCTGGGAGGGCCGATCGAAGTGACTCAACGAGATTAGTGGCCTGATGCCTATCATTTGCGGTGACATGTGCGAGATATTCAGAGTCCAGAGCGAGGAAAACCCGCGGGATGCCTTGCAAAGCCCGTACAAATATAGCAAGCCATTCCTGCTCCGTAGCGGCTTCTCGCATGTGTGCTACAGTGATCCGGTGTGATCCTTGAGCCAAGGCTTGAGGATTGATCTGCAAAGTTTGCAAGATCAGCATTCGGAGGATATCGATGCAGGTACTGGGCGAATCCCAGTAGTTTGGGTATCTCACGGCCCAGATGATAGGCAACCTAGACTCCCTGACGAGGCGGATCAGATCGATCATGAATGTTTTGGACTCCACAGAAGAGGTGCCTTGCAGGACCAATAACGAGCTGACTGGTTCTGACGCCCATTCTTCCAATCGAGACACGTCTGGCATCTGCAATCTCATTCGATGACGACTTCTACGGCCAATGGATTGACAGTATTCCAAACTCTCGCCGGATGTGGGTAGCTTCTCCAGAAATGGCATTGAAAGGATCTGGTTAAGTTGGACGGTGCAGAGCATATCCACCTGTCCTCGAAAATCGAAGCTCAATTCTCTATGCATTGCTAGCGAGAGACAATCAGTCTTCGAATGGGCAGGATTGGGCAAGACATACATATCATCGTTGTGTCAAGACGATCAAGGCCAGCTACAAGGACATTCGCTAATCTTTGGTTCTCTACGCGCATAATCTGCAGCTCGGACTGTGTATTCGCCCAGTCCTTTCGCGCCTCGATGATTTCGACGTGTGTATCTCTCAGCTCCGCCTTCATGGCCATATCAGAGAACCTGTCTAAGCGCACAGAATCATCCTTGATGGCTTCCAGGTGATCATGGAACGTGATTTGCCACGGCCGAAAAATCGCAGTGAAGGAATGCTTCAACTTGCCTTGCCGGTACCATTGCATAGCTTGAAGGAGCACTTGGATGATATGTGCATAAAGACGAGCCAATGCTTGCTGCATCATCTCCGTTGGATAGAGTACCAAGGTAAGATTTGCTCGCGGGAGGACGTCAGCGATGTGAGAGAGCCCCTTGGAAAGTTTCTTGATGATTTCTTGCTGATTCAATACTGCCTTTGCAGAAAACAATTAGGTCAACAACTGTACTATGCGTATGACATCTGCATTGACTCACAATAAAGACGAATTTGAATGTGCCCCATGCCAGCGAAACGTACTCTGGATGGTGCTGGACAAGCACATCGAAAATCGCGCCGTAATGCGTGATTCGCTCTGAAAGTGCTACAAGCCACTTGCGCGTCTTACATTGCATATCGGACTGATATGTCTTCTGAGCGTTTGAAAGCTCCTGCTGGACATCATATATGGATGCTTTGCTGTCCAATAGGAATCTGACACCTTTGTCCAAACCGAGTTCAGCAGTGATAACATCCTTCGCATCCTGATATGCCTGCTCGAATAGTTCTTGCGTACTATTCAGATCCGTTAGCCTGGTCGTTCAGTGCAGAATCACTGCGATACTTGCTTTCTACTTGAATTGGTTGTGTACCATCCGGTCACTCTGAGATCTTGCACTAGATCCTTGGGATTACAATCATTGATCATAGTCATGTGGCCAAGCTTCGAACCAGATTCCCCTACTAAAGGTGCGTCCGTCACCTTTTCTTCTATGCTGCTCTGGTGAATGGCCGTGCCAATATCCGAGACTGCGCCTCAATAGTGCGTGTTGACTATACGTGTCGCTGAAAAGCCTCGAGCATTCTGCACTGGCCTCTATGCGGGCATGCTAATCTCTTTTACAGAAGTTGAATGGCAATCTACATCTTACACTTCAAGAGTTCTGAGCTTCCACAGTTTGCGGTCGTTGTATTCTGTGCCTGGCTTACTGCAAGACTTGCGTTACATGAGAGGGGTGCGATTGGCTGGCTACCTCCGTTCTCGTCCCGACTCCGCCAAATTGAGCCCCACCTCAACCCTAAGTAACTATACAAAGCAGAACTACAACGAAATGGTTCAAAGGAACTCCAGAGATCAAAGTAGGGAACGATTTTCGAGAAAGTCGCAGCGGAACACGGCTGAGAGAATGTGTCGGCCGACAAATCAAAGAATAGAATCAGCCCACGCGCTTTACATACCACAGTACATTCTTTGAGAAAGGTTACATAGATTATTGAATGCCGCTAAAACGCTATATTACTTCGAGAGACCTTCCTTGGTTCCTCCGACAATGGCGACAGAAGAATCGAAATACCAGCGAGTAGCAAGTGGGTGCGTACTTATCTGTATTTGTACACTTCGAAGATGAAGTGACCAAGGAGGTCGTCTCTCCTTGTCGCCTGCATTGCCCTACTCCTTAGACGCGAAGGAAGTAAGGGGAGCTAGCAAGTCATACCATGAGCTGAGTTCAAGAGAAGCATCAAACAAAACATTGATCATGCGTTTGAGGCAGGCGATGCAAGTCTTTGGAGCTTGCTTCTTGCTCATAATGCTTTTGCTGTATGTCAGCATGTCATCTGGTCCTCGGACCAAAATTGCTCGTGTCTCTGGGATCAACAACGCCACCAGGAGCCGACTTATAAGTCAATCAGTTGACAACTCGATTGTGGTTGTACCTGTCAACTCAGGCATGCTCATCTGGGTTGAGAATCTGCTGTGCTCTCTCGCCAAAACTTCGTTCGAAACCACGAATATTGTCTTTTGGACCCTTGACCCTGATGTACAAGTCGTTCTCGCAGGCCGTGGGTACACTACTTATTACGATCCCTCCTTATACGCCGTTAGCACCAACGAGAATCTCTATGACGATACGAAATACTTCAAGAAGATGATGCGCGAACGACCCAAATTTTTCATCGATATACTGTCAACCGGCCTAGACATCCTATTCCTGGACGCAGACACTGCGTTTTTTCAGTCACCACTTCAGCTCCTGGATAGTGCTGTCGACGCTGTATTCAGCAGCGATAGTCGTGAGTTCTACAATGCAGAAAGCAAGGATCCTTTCCGCGATGTGTGGCGCAGAGGTTCTCGATTCCCACCCGTCTGTAATGGCATTTTCTGGATGAAGAGCAGTGAACATACTATCAAGCTCTGGCACGACATACTAGATGTCTTTGAGGCGGGACCGCATTTGGCACTTTATCGGGCGCTGAGCTTCAAGGACGACCAGCGGGGAATGGACGTTCTCTTGAACGATGGACGCGCAAGACTAGTGGGGCCTTTGCCGGAGGGTATCACAGCGAACATGCTCAAGGGCAAGTACGTCAGCTCTCATACGCTGGACGTTAGACTGTTGGATCAGACGTCAGTCGTGAGCGGGCACTTATTGAAGAACCGGAAAGAGCAGTACGAGAAAAATCTAGCGCAATTGGTTGGAAGAGGAAAAGATAGGGTTGCAGTGCACTTCAATTGGGATCCTAAGGAACTGACGAAGGAAGAGGGAGCCAGGCAAATGGGTCTCTGGTTTTTGACGGACGATGGACAGTGTACCGATGGTGAATAGTGCTACGGCTACCCACGAAGGGCAGTCTTTCTAGACAAAGCTGGTCGTTGCGCCCCGAAGCACTATTATACTGGACATTCGGGTAGAAATGCGCCACCGTTGTGGTAAATTTTCATTGCAGCTGATCTGCGGACTCCGCTAACGGCTGACCTAGATGCTCCGAATCTTATCATCAGAGGACCCATTGAACCGTTTGCTGAAAAGAACCAAATAAGCCAAGGGAACGCGAATGAGGGAGGAGAGGATAATTATGTTCGGGCCATGGCTATGGAATGGCGACCTCAATTTTCGTTTCAACAGCCATCGGGCTGAGGCATCAGCGCTATGAACCCGAGAAGAGTTCCTCAATCGTCTATTTGGTGGTACCAGCTCATTTCTCGGTCGACGATACCCTGGTTGGCAGTGGCTCTTCCTAATATAGTGCCCAAAGCAGAAAGGATCACGACGTACACCAAGTGACCACTGTCACAGATTCAAGGCCTATTGACTTGTCGTAGATCCAACAGACTCCAATCCTCTGTACAATAATGTGCGTTTCGTGGTCCCTGAGTAATATAGTGGAATGAGGTACAAGCATAAGGCACACGCACCAGGCTTCGGGACGTGATAATTCATCTGACCTTCAAAGATGATAGTCCATAGAAAGTAAGCCTTCCGATCATGTCATGCCTCAACTTTCCTCATGCCCACGTCGTTGAGGCTCGTTAGCATTGCCAGGTGGATGGAGACAATGAGATAAACCCGTACCTTAGCGTTGGCGTCACCTAAAGTAGGTTAGCATTTATCGACCGGCATCTGGTCCAAATTGGGTATAGCGAGTACATCTAATCACCGCTAGCCAATCTAGAGGCCGTTCTCCTGCAGCAAAAAGAGCCACTCACATTGCTCAACGCCGACGCTCCCCTCACACCATGGTCTGGGCGCTTACAGCTCGCTCAATTACTGGCGCTGGCCATCGAAGTCAGCGCTCTACAGCATCTTATGGATGGCGACCTCCCCTTGCCTTCCCCAACCCTCCTCCATCGCAGAATAGGACCTTCGCGACGCCATCACCAAGTGAACTTTCGCCTAGACCCTCGACAATTGACGGTAATCGAGCTTCCATCTTCGAGGGCATATCGCAGCCATGAGCAGCATTTTGTCCTGTCTCTCGTCCATACCCCGGAAATGGCGGACACCCAAGATATTGCTCGGAATGTTTGTCTTCGAGCTGCCTCTCAGCATTGCAGCTCTTGCGCTTTTCGGAATCGCTGCGCCTGATCTTTATCGTACACGCTTTTGGCAAGAAGGGTCGGATCAAGGATGGAATAGCAATCCTAACCAGATCATATATGCCTATGCCAACTACAAGCCTATATCGACGCCATTGCCATGGAGCCAATTGTTCGTTTTATCTCGATAATCATTCTATACGTGCTTCAATTAACGCGATCCAGTACCACAAACTTTAACGTCGTCATTGCCGTCCTTTCGGTCTTCATACTGCTTTGCAAAGGGATCATGTGGATCATTGGCGTCTTTCATCCTCTCATATCTCTCGTGATACATGCTGTACTCGTCGCACTATGGGCAGTCGGCCTTCACAATCAAGCTGGACCTGATATGAGTGATCCGGCACATCCTCAACCTGGAGCGCCATGGTACATCACAAAGAGCTGTGGGCCACCAGTTAGCCCTAGTCTGATTGGGTATTGCAAGCAGGCGAAGGGTGCGTTCGCGGTGACCACGATCTTCATGTGAGCATAAGGTAGAGCCCTCGAATTAGCCACTTTCTAATACAGTCACGTAGTGCGCTTTTCACGACATACCTAATTCTGACACTCATTACTCTCTACCCCAACAAACAATTCCGAAACGCCAGAGGGTCCGAACTCTCGGACAGTGAGTCAGCCCACCGACCCTGGGAAATGATGGATGCCCCACGGACGCCTGGCACGACTGGTGGGTTGAAGAGCCCGACTACGCCGAGGACGACTGCGTTCAATACTCTATCAAGCAATGGCAAGGCGCCTGTTAGACAAGGGAACAAGGGCATTCCTCTGAGGCATCACATCGGCATGGGTGAAGAGACGTACAACGGACCTAGTGGGCGGTAGATAGGTCTATGTTTGAGAGACGTGAGATCTGGACTGAGCATGATGAAACTTAGACACGGATGCTAAAAAGGGTTCAGTATCGATTCTGGATGTGGCGTTGTAGGCCGGAGTATTCGGGCTGGGAATCTGGGCCTTTTTTTATATATGTTAACCTACCTAAGAATAAGGCATCAATGAACAAGCCACATCTTAATTGTCCTACAGCCAAGATATTTAACCTAGTAGAACAAGTTACGAGCAAAATGATGGAAGTAGTGTAACGAGGCAGTGGGGCAAGCGAGGCAACTCCTCCTCGATAGAAAGACGCGGTACTTCTGGGCCACCAAATAGTTCTACAATCAGCTAAGGGGAGTAATTTGTCTCCTTGTAGACCAGACTTTGATTCAATACTGTTCTTACAAACTACAAGACTTGATGCCAATGGAATCTCGCGGTCTTGACGGCCACTCGATGTAGTTTATTCTGATACCTACGGACCGTGGTATGCTTAGAGACCTGATTACCCTAGGTTCTCGTTCTTCTTGCAACAGGATGGAGCTCTGCGTCTCACAAGATTCCAAGTAGCGGTTCACGATCCATGATACAATCTTTGGTAATTCCTGATAGCTTTGAGTCAGAGTCTGCTTTATCATGAACGCTAAATTCTCAGTCAGCAACTAGGTAGATACTCGCTACACTCGTACGCGCTGTCATTGTGTTTCATCCCGGCCCGGAGCCGTTTCTGTTACCTTTGCTTATACTCCATGAGGCAACGACTGACAACTCTCTGTCCAGAGCCACGTTTGAGGCGTCCCATAGCGCGATTCCAATTCTACTCTTGCTTCAAAGGTATCATAAAATATGTGTGAAACGGGGTGGGAAGATTGAATATATTTGGTTTCTGTGAGTGCTGTCTTTTTTATACATTAGTTGCAAAAGAATCCGATTGCTCTTGGTACCAAAATAATAGTAATGAGGTTCTTGACAAAGCGATGATCCCATTCGATTGGGCACTGATTTGCGGTGAAAGTCCGGAAATTAAGGACAGCTAGTACGCTTCCACGCCTCTTCGTAAGGAGCCAAGGCTCATAGCCTCATACTTATTCTGACTCAAGGCTCTAGTCTTCAGCCCTTTTGCGCTCAGCATGCCTTCTTTGTACGCCAAGATCTGCTGTATTTTGGTTATTAGTTTATTTTGCACGCGAGCACGCTCCAGCCCCACTCCTACCTTACTAAGAGCCTCATAATTCTCCAGATACGGTCTCCATCCTTCTTACACATATGCATTGTTTTGGAGTCACGGTTCGCGGATTGATGGTCTTGTTTTACTTTTCACAAGTGTAGCATGCTGTTCTGCTGTTGATATGTTTTGATTCCCATCATGCTTTTACGACTTCTTACCACCGCACTTCTTTTCTCCGCGAACCATGTCGATGCTTTCAGTGCTTGGACGCCTCCCTACACCCCTCCTCCGGATGGAATCACCTGGGTATCATCTCCCCAGGTTCGGGGAACAATGAGCATAATTTGGAGCTGCCTTTCAGTGCTGTTAATATGCACTTGGACCATCCAACATTTGTCCGTTCCCCCTCATATCGAGCCCAAAAAGCATTCCTGGAACAGGAAGTTCGTCGCAGATGCCCGCTACAGCTCTTTTCTAGATGATCTACGTTTCAACATTAAGAAGACGAAATGGATGCTCGGCTCCTTTATTGCACCAGAATATATACTCGCCAAAGCACTAATGGAATTCCTGGCGGCGCGGGACTCGCAGAAACAATTCGGCATGAAAGAATGGACAACCACTCATGCTTATTTCGCCAATATGAGGGGATTCATACTCCGTTTCAACGTTGCAGCCGTGCCAACATCACTCGAGCCTACGAAAGCGGGCGACTTCGAACGGTCCCTACAGAACCCCACTCCAGATGGAGACCCACCTTACTTTGAGCAAAGCGCTCAAAATGCTGAAGATATAGAACTCACACACTGCCACAAGATCTGTGGAATACCGTGCAAAAATCGCCCTGATGAGTCCGTCGAAAATGAAAAAGAACCTGTTCCAAATCCACAAGCTCCACCAAACATGCAGGGTGGTAATAAAGAGCTTCAGAAGCTAGAAGTTCCGCAAAGAGAAGCGACGACAGTGCAAGCAATGCCGACACCAGCAACACCAAATGACACAGGTAATCGGCCTTTGGAAGACTCTATGACGCTGTCACCTTGTACGCTCTTGACTTCTACCCCCAACTCGACTGTCCACCGACATGGATATCCAATGAACACTACTCCCATCACCAGCGTGGATACCCCGGACTTACCTTTCGATACAACTCCAGATACGCTCACCAATGACCGTCCCCTCCAGATGTCAAACACAACTCAAACTTCAACATCAAACTCCTCCACTACCTTACCGGACGTGCCCACCCAAAGCAACATTGCAAAACCAGCCCTCGGCCCCCACAAACCATGGCCAGGGCAGTGGGCCCTTTCATCCCTCCAGATGCACTACGCTTACCGTGAAGGAATTATCCCCCTCCCCCCGGTTACCGCTGAAGACCTGAACGACCGTTCCAAAGGCGACGCTCTTGTGAAACTAGCGGCCGTCCTCCAAATAACATTCCTCATTGTCCAAATAATAGCGCGCGCCTTCCAAGCGCTCGCCATTACCCAGCTCGAAATCACAGTGCTAGCGTTCGCTGCTTGTGCCATCGTTACCTACTTCTTGCTCTTGCGCAAACCGCAGGATGTTAAGGTGCCGATATACATTGATGCTATACCAAAGGTACTGACGCGGGAGATGATTATTGGATTGGCGGCCAGGAGTGCTGTGTCCACGTTGATGGTGCATCAGTATTGGTTGCACGGAGTCGCAATTCGTGCTATGGCGGACAGTGTTTTTCCCTGGACGCCCGGGATCAAGATCTTTGTACCAAGGTTGATGAAGGAGCCCATCTACTTCAACCCAGTCTTCCTAGGCATCGGGTTTGGCGGCGTCGTCTTCGGCGGTATACACATTGCAGCCTGGGACTTTGCATTTCCCTCCGCTGTGGAAAGACTCCTGTGGCAGATTTCCTGCAGCTATCTCGTCGTGATGCCATTGTTTGGGACTTTGTTCTATTGCGTGTCGCTGCACTTTGAGCGGGCGTGGAGTCTCAAGGATAATCGAATTAACAAGATACTCAGGCCACTGGGAAAGGTGTTTGTGCCTTTGTATTTTCTGGCAAGGCTGTACCTCTTGGTGGAGGTCTTTCGTTGTCTGGCATATCCTCCGACTAGTACTTTCCGAGACGTCAATTGGCCGACTTTTATACCCCATGTAAATTGAGCCTTGTATATAGCTTTGTTTCAAGAATCCAATGTGTGCATATTGATATACATTACCTTTGTGTGTATATGTGCTGATTGTTCCTACTTCGATGTAATGGTGATGGGCGCATGAGCCACAGGTAAGATGCCTCGTGATACTCTAATGTGAAATATAAATCTTCTCGAATAATCATGCCTAAAGTGGAAGCGGCATTTGAACCTTACGCTATGCATTTCAGGCAAGTTTTGCCGACCCACTTTACGCCTAGGTCCTAAAACCGCGTCCTCCAAATATTCGAACGCGACCTCAAGTTGATACTCTGCAAACTTCTTCGCTCATATTGAGACTTGTTCCACCTCTCTTCCTAAAAATCCTGTGGCTCTCCATAGTAGCTATGGAATCATTCGAGAAGATACACCTCGACCTCTCCAAACAACCAGGCAAATGCCGTATAGCAGAAACCGGTCTAGGCTGGAAACCCTCAGGTGGAGGTGATACATTCACCCTTGACGCCAGCAACATAGGAGCAGCGCAATGGAGTCGAGCAGCTAAGGGCTATGAGCTAAAAATCCTTTCGCGGACCTCGGGTGTTATACAGCTAGACGGCTTCGAACAAGAGGTGAGCGCCCAGTTGGATGCTACAGCAGAGATGTCGCTCACTTCGATAGGATTTCGATCGTGTGACCAAAGCCTTCAAACTCTTCTATAATATCAACCTCGAAAGCAAAGAGCATGCTCTTCGTGGCTGGAACTGGGGAAAGGGCGAATTTGGCAAAGCGGAGCTTGCGTTCAACGTTCAGAATCGACCGGCGTTTGAGATACCATATTCTGAAATCTCGAATACGAATTTGGCAGGGAAGAATGAAGTGGCTGTTGAATTCTCGTTACCAGCAGGAGGCAATGAGACAGGCACGAACGGGCACCTTGGAGGTGCAAGGGGTAGAGGGCGCAAGGCCGGGGCAGCGAAAGATCAGCTGGTCGAGATGAGATTCTACATTCCTGGAACGGTTTCGAAGAAGGAGAAAGAAAAGGATGAGGACGGGGAAGAAAAAAGTGTTGACGGGTCTGATGTTGAGGAGCAGAATGCTGCTAATTTGTTCTACGAGACGTTGATGGACAAAGCGGAGATCGGGGAGGTCGCTGGTGACACGTTTGCTACATTTTTGGATGTGCTACATCTTACGCCGAGGTTTGCAACCATCCAAATTTGCAAAAGTGGATGCGGAAGGCTAATATTGGTGCAGAGGACGCTTCGATGTCGACATGTACGAAAATTCGTTCCGCTTGCGCGGCAAAACTTACGATTACAAAATTCAGTATGACCACATCAAGAAGTTCATGCTTCTTCCGAAACCGGATGATATGCATACTTTGATTACGATCGGACTGGATCCACCACTTCGACAGGGTCAGACGAGGTATCCTTTCCTTGTAATGCAGTTCAAGCGGGAAGAAGAGGTCGTAATCGAGCTGAATATGACCGAGGAGATGCTGGAAGGCAAATACAAGGGGAAGCTGCTGGGCCGTTACGAGCAACCACAGCATACAGTCCTCGCCCAAGTATTTCGTGGGTTGGCTGGCAAAAAAGTCGTTACGCCTTCAAAGGACTTCTTAAGCCACCATCAACAATCTGGCGTCAAATGTAGTATCAAGGCCAATGAAGGCCTCTTGTTCTGCCTGGATAAGAGTTTCATGTTTGTTCCAAAACCCGCAACATACATCTCGTTTGACACCATATCCGTTATCGTCATGTCACGGGTTGGCGGCGCTGTTTCAGCAAGCAGAACATTCGATATCACAATTACTACAAAGACTGGTGGTCCAGAACATCAATTCAGCAACATCAACCGTGAGGAGCAGAAGCCTCTTGAAGACTTTTTCCAAGCCAAGGGTCTGAAAACCCGCAATGAGATGCTTGACGACGTAAGCATCCTTCCCCTTTAACGCGATTGGCTTCTCTAACATCATAGTATAGTCATCTGCTCTGATCCAAGCTGCTCTGAACGATGCTGATATCAACTCGTCAGAAGACGAAGTTGTTGCTGCCCGCGCCGACCGTGGCTCAGCAGACGACGACAGTGAAAGCGCGGACGAGGATTTCCAGTCAGACTCCGAGTCAGATGTCGCCGAGGAGTACGACTCCGCGCATGAAAGTAGCGGCAGCGGTAGTGATGCAGAAATGGCAGACGCCGACGGTGACAAGGGCAGTGGTAACGAAAGGGCCGTTGAGCCTAAGAAGAAGAAGGTAAAGACGGGATAGTAGAAAGGCGGTGCATTTTACAATTGACAGCGCATTGCGATGGCGTTGGAAGGGAATGGTTGATGCGAGATCAATTGATGGTGACTTTCGACAGAATTCGGGAGCCTAATCATTTCCCTAAGGTACTTGCATCTTCAGCAGTCTAGAAGAGGACATCAATCACAGGCCAGGCGTTCGAGAAGATTAGAACGGTATCTAGACATCTAGCATGTATCTTGAAGCCCAAGTACAAAGCATTGGATTATCCCAAGCACTAATTAACCGGTGCCTTGTTCTTCTGCTCTTATATGTTGTGTCTTTCAAGCTCCGTGGCTCTTTTAGAAGACATATTCACTACCACCAAAGTCCTGTGACGACGGGAGTAATATTGACCTCCATGAAAGTTCTAGCGCTATGACATCTCTCCCCCAAATAGGCCTAGTCCCAGTCCAAAGGTCTAAATCCGACAACTCCCTCCAATCCACTCTTTACATCCACATATCTCCCACCCACAATTCCACCACCACGCC
>JASZXT010000626.1:0-15713 GCA_035521555.1 Lecanoromycetidae sp. Uapishka_2 | reverse complement strand
GCAGATGGTGTTATGTCGCTTGTCTTTGTTGACCTGGTGAAACCGTATTGGTGGAGGGCACCACGGAAGCTTGAAGGCTCGTTGTCCTCCAAGGCTGCCTCATGAACTTGCGTTGCGTTAGCCATTGAATCGTGCAGTCCTTCGAGGATGCGATGTCTCCGCAGTGATCAACAACGCCGATGCTAGATGTCAGAATTTTTCATCCTAATAGATGAAGATACTCAAAAGATTAGCCGCCTCAGATCAATCATGCTTTCGGCAGTAGAGCTTCAATAGCTGTCTTCGAGGCGCTAGAGTTGAGACGCGATCTAGGGCACGCTAATTCTTACGCCTCGGCACGTGATGTTTGCCAAGAGACCCCTTTCCGACATGCCAATCTTTCCAATCATTCACACTTTCCCTCTGGTTGAAATGTGATATTTCGATTTAGGCGGTTGTGTGGACATACTTCAAAAAAGGAAAGTCAATGATAACGTCATTTGTAAAGAGCGCCTTGCAAATTCTTTGAATCAATATTCCAGACGTCAGATTACCGAAGCAGATGCTATGAATGGCGTTTGAACAAAAGTGGATCAAGTATGCTGGATGAACGTAACCACCTGTGCCAAGTGTTGGTTACCCGATTTGGTATGTTGGATAAAATCTGGTCACCCAGCCCGCTCGTTGAAAGGTGCTATCAAGCTGTGTACAGAGAATTCGATGTACGGGTATGATTGCTATGGTAAGACCGTCAATTGTATCCACTAGTCATTGCCGAAACAAACTCATATTCCGATCTGGCCTTGCAGCAAGCCTAGATCCGTCCGCTCAATGACAACTACAGCAGATAGCAGGGTCGCGTACCCCTCGTATATCAGAAATCAAGTCCGGTGTCCCTCCAATGTCGTTCAGACATGCCCTACATCAAAAACCCAACCTTCGCAGTCGGCAGCGGTACCAGCCGACGCCTCTTCGCCAGACCGCTCGGACAGGGTATCAGCACAGCCCATGCTGCCTATTCGCGAATTGGAGTCGGAAGTGGGGTTGGTCAAAGGTCACATTGAGAGTTGTCGTTCAGATGTGCCACATCTATGACAACGCTAGAGCACCATATTTCCTTTATTTGGCGGCAAGGGCGTTTCAAATGTCAACTGTTGGCTTGGTCCGAATCTATGGCCAAGAATTGTGTCGATAATTAGCACTGCTAGCTTCGCTGCTATTGCTTCGTCTAGATCAACAATGATTGAGAAAGTGATCGAGGTTAACAAAAGCTTGGCACGAAGGTGTTATTGAATAAACAATCAGCACTCAGAGGAGTGATCATGAGCAAGGCGACTGGGGATGAAGCCAGCAGTCCCTCAATGTCAATGTTTTTTTTCTCAGCTTAAGGTAGCCGGAAATGCAGGTGAAGCATTTGCGACAAGGGATTTCTCACAAATTTACGAATGTACATGAAACGATCTCTCAGAACTTGACCCTCTTCAGGATCTTGAGATCTGTACAAAGTCCATCATTAGTCAGATTCTGCAAATATCACGCGCCACTTCCAATTCCATCTGGTCGTCTGCACGACTTGTAGAGCCATCTACAAGATTCAGAGGTTGAGAAGATTGATAGAACTGGTGTTGTAGACATGTCATGCCACATACAAGTAGTATCGTGAAGCATTCCTTTGGCCCCAGCGGACTCATCATTGAGAAGGTGCATCTGGTGGGAATGGAAACCATTGCTGAAATACTCAGGTAGAGCACTTACCTGAAGGGTGCTCCAGCATGAATGTCTGTCATTGTATGGAAAACACATTTCAGTGTGACTACTTTGCCTTAATACCGCGCTGTGACTTTCTGCTGATGAGTTGACATCCAATAAGCAATGTTGCTCTGTATGTGAGTGTGAAATCGGCATGTGTGGCGCGGTTGCTGGGTTTGCTGGCGTTGTTGCGATTGGTTGATATGAAAACCCTGTCAAGTCATAACATTGAGTATTCAAGCCAAGAGCGTCCCAGTTTTCATATATCAGAAATTTAGGTGGCCTCGTGGCTCAACGCAGTAGATGATGGGCTCTCCGAATATGAGCCAATCATGTGCTCATTCGGGCTATATATGCTCTATTAGCATCTCGGCCAACATTCAAAAGTTGCTAGTATTCAATAATAACGCCACTCACCTTGAATCTCCCTCTATTCTCTCTCATTTTCCTTACTCTTTCTTTGTCCTCTTCGAATTTCCTCACTAGTTCACCAGCCCTCTCTTTCCTCTTTTCTCTGGACTGGAATCTGTAGAAATCTTCCAGCCCTTTTTGCTTATCTTTCAGCTTCTCAGCTTGCTCTTGTGCAGCTTCTTGTCTGGCCGGGTTTGTTCTTCCACCCTTCGTGACCGTAATAAATCCATCTGCATCAGCTTCTTGTCTCTGCTTGGTCGCTAACCGTGCTTGAGAGGCTTCTTTGGCTGCAAATGCGGTCATATAGTCGTTCACAGATTGGAGGAGCAGAGCTTTATTAGGAAACGAGAGTTGGTGATGGTTCAAGTATCCTTTATTCTCATCAGTATACGTGATTGCCATGAGACATTGGGGTACCAACTTGCAGAACCCAAGGCTGGTGTCTTGCCTTCCATGTTGTCGCCCCATGTCGGTGGTATTCGCTCTTTTCGTGTCGACTTGATAGCCCTGAGAGCTGCGTCCATACTCACCCGATCAACGAAAAGCACCACAGCTGCCAAGCCATTGGTGTGCAGATCTCGATCCCACGTAGCTGGAAGCGCTACACCTTCCAGTTTGTCCAAGCTTTCTCCCTCAGTGTTTCGTTTCCTCTTCTTGTTCTTCTTGTTTGGCTTGCTTGTCGTGGGAGCAACTTCGCTAGCACGGCGCACATGCCTTCTCTGGCCTTCAAACTCGACGTCTTCTACTCGGCCTGCAGGCAGACCTATCTGAGCTGACAGCAAGTGCTTGATATGAGCTTCCGTGGCATCAAATGGTACGTTCACTAGGAACAGGGAGCGAGGAGCCGTAGCCGTGGGGATCTTGGGCTTGTGCGGTGTAATATAGAGGTAGTGGGTCACCTGTTGTGCCAGAGAGGGTAGAGGTAGGAGGGTTAATGGAAAGACGTCGTAACCAGCAACATGTGAAGGAGTTTTTTTTAACGGGGCCATATTGCTCAGCCGAATCACGGTATGCAGGAGTCGTATGTGCAACCTTTGGCTTGTGGTCTTGAATTTCGAGCACCTGAATTGTAAAATCGCTCGCAGCAGCAACTTTTCAGTCAAAATAGCTCTCGAAATACCACTTTGTAATAGTCGCTCTCGTCGATAGATTTATTATAGGGGCCACGAACCACAATGCCTGTACCAAAGTCTCAATCGTAGTTTGCAGCGCCAAATATTATGAGCGCCGGGTTGCAACTGTGATGCGGTAGCGGCTTGGCGCCAAGGAATCCGCAAGAATATAACGCTCGACTTTTCCCGTTCCTTCGTCTTTTCTTTTTCCTCTTTAGCTCTCTTTGCCTATTGGCTTAGATCAAGTGTAGTATCTGTTCTTTTCAGTTTAATCTCTGAAATATTCCTACGGGAATAATCAATGATTAAATCTATTTTTTGATTCAGACTGTTGACCTCTATGCTTGCATATGTCTTCGGTCAATGTGTCATCGGCCTTACACTGCCGCTGATTGACGCGAACCACCTTTTCATCATTGCACTCAGCTTGCCTGAGACCCTGAAGAAGAGCTCGCTTTCTATCAATTGTGGGTGAAAGGAAATGTATCATCAGGTAGTTGCCATAGTATGGGTAGTAAACCGTGGATCCCTACGTGACGGGGATGTCGAACTACCTCAACGTCATGCTCAACCTCTGGTGTCATGGTTGAACGTTTAAGACAAGTCTATCCATTCAATCATCTGTTGAAGACTTGATGTTTCTTTGAGACATGTTAAAAAGGAGGGTGTCAGTGGCAGTAGCCATAGGACCAGGGTTCGCGGCCAAGTCAGTCTTTTATCAGTGTAGCAGCAGCACCACGAGTACAACCATTACCTCCTGCTTCGACTATAACGGACTGTGTTGCGGTGGACAGGACCTCATTTTCCTCCTTAGCCCCCCTTCCGATCATCTCTGGAAGGGAAGCAACAACAAGCATCGAGTTGTTGAGTCTCAACAAATTTCGTTGAATATTCAGCTTCTGCTGCAATTTCCAACAAATCGTACTGTCACTAAGGAGCATCAATCTACAAGGAGTCATGAGGCGCACGTTCTCGTTATTATTCTGGCACAGCCCAAGTCCATTTCAACACTATGGGCCTCCTTACGGACTTGTTAATCTACTATGCGTGTACTCTTACACTAGGAGGCGTCTCGGTGAAAGAGTCCTGTTTTACGTGCATCTGCAAAGACAAAAGACATTATGACAGGAACAATGGGAGGACATCCAGCTTGCTAGCCTGAGGGCGAGTTCCCCAATGCAGCTTCGTCTCGTACCAAAGCCTCTCATTCGAATTTTTTATTTCGCTAATCTTATCACCACCCACGACGTCGACTAATATCGTACAATTTCAGAAAGGATACAGATACTAAGACGAGCTGGCAAAGATTAGTAGTGAAGAGCTGGTAAGAAATAAAGACGAAAGTCTAAGAAGCGAGGTTCGTAACATTCTAGGGGTTGCTAGAGCTGGATACGTACGATTACTGATTACCACGAGCTGTATACGTTGTCATATAATAGTCGGTAAAGTAGGCTATCAGGATATAGACTACGCTCTAAAGCGGTTTACCTACGCTTTTGAGGTATGTTCGAGAATGTTTATCATTAATATCATGCCTACTGGAGCTGCTAAGAAGTCTACTTCATAGCTAATTAGAGCAAAATTTCTTCAATATTATATCTGCTTGAGCTACTATTCTGTTATTGTCATGCTATACTGGAGCAGGCAATTTGCCAAGGTTGATTTTCCTGAAGCAAGTTTTGTGCGTATTCTCTACATACTGGAGCTGGTTCTGTGTCGATATTGTACCCACTGGAGCTGGCTTTGTGTCATTTTATTACTGAACAGAGCTAATATCCCATCCACATCACTTTTGGAAATTTATCGAAAAATTCACGTTTGTTGCACAATGAATGCATAACCTGGTGAATGGTGCAGAGTAATGAACAATCGCAGTCAACTAATCTCAGTGACATTGAAACGCAATATGAGCAAGTGTGTGAATTCCAATCTTGGCCAATAGTATAAGAAGAGGCTATACCCCCGGACCAGAATTCATTTTTATTTTCAAAGATCCCACCGGATTGGCTAAATATATACATAGTAGCCACAGTAGCCACAGAGAATACCTCGGCGCTCCACGATAATGGCCGAGAATGCTATACCTTCATTACAGGAGGCGTGGTTAGGCAAGTGAATCGTGGACCTTTGTGCAATGGGAGTGAACATGCAGCTGGGATGTATATATATATATATCTCCTTCCCCACCCCTTCTTCTTCTCTACACACCACTATTCGTACATCTTGAAGAAGATCCCACCCTTTCCAATCCTCTTTATCAACTCCGGACCAAGTGCACACAACGACAAATCATCGGTCCAGCATCGAGGGCGTAAGCGAGGCCTCTCCTCTAAGCCTCTCCAAGCTCTTCAAGACTCTCCAGCCATCCCTTCCAGCTCTATCTCCCCCAAAAGCAAGCGTCAAGGGTCATTTGATTCGATAGAATCAACAAAAATGTCTACTCAGGCATCATCAAGCGCACAGGCAGATCCAGATTACCGCTGCATCGAGGTCGAATTACTGTATACCTGCGGACACCTCGACCAAACCCTGGACCAGATGCCAGGCGATTGCCTGTGTCCCGATGACCCTGACCCAGCACGTAAGTCAACCAAAACCCCACAAGCCACCGATATACTAATCTTCCTCACAGACCACATCAAAGACGTTCAAACCGTCGAAGTCGACACCGTCTGTCCAGCCTGCGAAGCCGGCTCTGACGAGACCAAACTCCGAGCACGCATGGAAGAGCTAGAGGGAATGGTCCACCAGCACATGGCGGACCAAGCGTACGAGGAATGGAGCGCGGGCCGTAATCCAATGGTCTTACCTTGGAACGACGTGCCAATACATGGCGTGGAGGCTTTAGAGAAGCACATCACTTACCTCGAAAGCTTGCTGCTCTGCGGTTTCAGTATCTTCGACAATGACGCTTTCGATCTGATGCTGCATTCAAGACGGTCAGAAGGCGGATCCACCCAATCTGGCACAGAAACAGAGCGTCCAGCCTCGGAGATCACGGCCATATATTCGCCATCGCAAGCACCGGTCGCATCAGCAGGCCAGCAACAGCAGCAGCCAGCCACAATGCAAACGGGACCAGCACAAGCAGAAGTGGAGACTTCAACCGCTCAAGCACCACGAGCGACGCATCCTCGCGTGATGGTTCTTCGGGGCGTATCTGGACTCCGGCGCGAGTTCATACCAGGGGTGGAATGGCGGTCGAATTGGTTGTCGAGGAGGGAGACGAACAATCGCCGTGATGCGTGGCGTCGCGGTCGTGGGGTGTGAGGAGGAGGAAAGGAGAGGAGGATGTTGGGACGGTATAATCCAAAGCTCCAACCCAGAAATCTGGACAGAGGATATGCAGGGAAACCAGGGTTCTGCACTGGAAGTATTTTGTGTGAAGGCGATTGATCTTCTAAGGATCATGCTTGCGCAGAAATGATAAAAGAAATCGAGCATGCGATGATAGATTCGAGGGAATTTTCAAGCTGAATCTTCAACACGTTTTCGCCCGCTGGAGCATAGATATGCTATTTACTAGAAGACACATGCAGAATTCTATTCATAACAATGCGCTTCTTGCTCAAACTTGCTTTTAAAGACAGACTTGAAGGGTAAAGATAGCGTGATTCTAGCCATAGCCTTGTCGCTAGAGCTTATAAAGTCTCTTTTGCTGCGGTGCAATGCGGAGACATCATCTACAGCTAATCATTTTCTCAATCCAAGTAGTAGTAGAGAGGCACTAACGGAGGCTTTGGAGCTCGAAAGCCATCGTGGGTGGCTGTAGAAGAGCGAGGGATCTGCATATCAACATTCACGATGACTGACCAACGTCTCATGGACGACTCAAGATGGGCTTGAGTGCTAGACTTGATGCTTTAGTCCAGAAGGTTTCGCGTGAAGGCTGACTGTACCAGCTCCCAGGTATTAATCAATTCAAATGGGCGACATCGTGTCGAGCAGCCTTGTACCTCCGTGCAATGCAGTGAATTTAAGACTAATTCCACTCGATTAAATCATTTGAGCCGAGTCGACCACCTCCTCAATCAGCGTCTTGGAGCCGGGGCATTGTAGCTAGAAGCCCTTGGGGTAGCATTCGAGCTTGTCGGATAGATGAGTGGGGTTTCCGATTGAAGGAGGCGATACTGATAGATCCTCCGGCTGTGAAATATTCGAGGTCGAGGCAATGATGGAGAGCAGAGCCGTGGACAGAAACGAAAGGAGGAGGTCGCGCGACATGATACTTGATAGAAAATGCAAACGTGCTAGCCTATGCTTTTGTCGTGGAGAAATGGTCTTTTCTACGAAGGCAAGGAAGCGACATGTAACGTACCCTAGGGAAATAAACTTTCGAATAGCCTCTCTGTTTTCCAAGAAATATTTCGGCTTTGAACTGCGAAAGACGCACATGGAAATTTGCAAAAGATCATGCGCTTGAAGCGTGCATAGACTCACTATATCGGGATCTTCGGAGCTGAGAAAGCCAGGAACATTTTTTCAGGTCCTTGAGCGTTCCGTAGAGAAATAGAGAAATGGCAATAGAGACCACTGTGTGTATATAGGGCACATTCAGCTGCTATGAGTAGCATTTGAGCGCATGCAGCTTTAGCAAGTCTTCACAGACCTATGGGGAAAGACCGGTACAAGGAATCTCAATATGTGAGTCCACATGGCTCCCACACTATGTCAAAACACCTCAACATCCGCTGGATCTGCTTGTGAAAGCTCTAGCACGAGAGAAGGAAATTTACGCGCGCATTTCTGACATCTCTATTGTGGCTGGTCAGTAAACAGACCGCCATAGGAACTATGCTCAGCTTCAGGTCGGGTGTCCATGGGGCAATTGGCATCATGATGGCAGTCCATCACGGAGGGTGTAAGAACGTGGAAGCAAAGTATACCAGCTGTAGGTAATGATACCCAGCTAGTCGTTGATACCTCCCCATTCCTCATCCTCAGAACTGCCGTTTTCCTCGGCTCCTATCATACGCCTCTGACTTCCAGTCACTGCGCCCTTTTTCTTGTTCTCCAGTCGCCTATCATACCCACTCTTCGTACTGATTCGCATCTTCCTGGCTTCTCTTCCACCCTTCTCCGCAGTTGATGTTCTTCTGCTTTCAACCCCTCTATTCTTCAATTCGTTCCTCGTATTCTTGCTAACGTTGGGTAATGCGTCTAATAACCATTTTTGCACGCCGGCTACATTGACTTTAACGTTCTTCTCCCTGGCCTTCTCACTAGACGCAATCACGTTGGCAATGTTCTTCACGTATGGAATATCCTCTTTGGTGTAAAGAGTGACAGCTATGCCTCCCTCTCGGCCCTGTCTGCCAGTTCTACCTACTCTATGGATGTATGAGGCGCCAGTGTTGGGGATGTCGTAATTGACGACACCGTTCAGACCTCTGAAATCCATACCTCGTGAAAGGAGGTCTGTGGTAATAACGATCCAGATCTCACCTTTGCGAAATCCAGCCATGATATTCGAGCGGGCGGCATCAGAGAGATCAGAATGTAATACAGCGATGCGAGAGGAGCCGCCTGCTTCAGGCGGAATGTCATAGAGGAGTTCTGAATGGAGCGCTATGGCTCTTGGAATTGTCTGCGTGAAGACAAGAAAAGGTGGTTGTAATGGTGGTACATTATCGGTAGGTGTTGCTGAGGGATGAAGTAGTTGACGGAGGGCAAGGAGCTTGCCTTGCTCGGAGGCGGCATAAGTAAGGCGGTGAGTGATATTGGGAACGGCAGAATCTTTGAGGCCGACTACCAGACGAAGTATAGAGTGTTGATCTAAGTCTAGTTCCAGTCTGCGTCGACGGTCAAGGATGAATGTCTGAGCAAGGGATTCAATAGAGGAACCGATGGTGGCAGACCAAAGAGAGGTCTGGAGATTTGGATTGGAACAAGCTTCCCAGATACCCAGTGTTTGCTCGCGAAAGAGCGGATCGAGAAGGACATCGGCTTCGTCGAGAACGAGGAAGCGCACAAATGGAAGGGTCAGGGTTTTCGAATTCTGTGTTTGAACTGCATGCAATAGAATTAGCGGGGTGCTAACCAGGATATCTGATTTCACTAGTAAGCCATCCGTTGGATCGTGGTCTTGCGTAGGCACGTCATTTGTGTGTTCCCCAGATTTTGCATCTGTGTGGCCACTACTACTAAGAAGCTCTCTATGCAGTTTCATGCCCTTCTTAAGTCGAGCTACTTTGATGCCGGTACCAATGGCCAGCTTCTTCCCTTCATTGACGATTTGGTCCGCAAGCTCATGAGTGGGGGCTATGATCAAAGCACGGACCTGATGCTCGGATATCTCGGCTTGATCTTTATTTCTCTTACTTTGACGGTCTTGCACTAAACCGTGAAGTAGGTGTATCATGAATCCCAGCGTCTTTCCGCTGCCAGTTGGCGCTATAGTGAGCAAATCAACCTCGGACTTCTTAGACTTCCTGTTGTTTCTGCCTCTTTGGCATCCCAACCCACGATGCTCATCAGACCCAAGCAGCAGTGGTAGACTACTCAATTGCACTTCAGTAGGTTCTTTGTATCCCTGCGCGTCTATGTTTTCGGCAAGTCTCCTCGATATTCCAAAGATGCTGCGTAGTTGCCCGAACGAAGTGAGCGGCTGCGGCGATATATGTACATGTGGGTCTCTTTTGTCACCATTGCCGGCCATTTCTGTTCTTGCCGAAATGATGTCGGACTTAGGTTGGACTCTTCTGATGTCCCTCAGAATGGTAATTTTGACCTTGTTCTTCTTCAAAATCCTCTGGCATTCTGCCTCATCCAAATCTGCAATCACTGCTTTTGTGCTTGAACTCTCTCCCAAATTCGGCTGCTGGCAATTGGGTGACAGCGCATTAGGCTTCTTCCACTGCACCTCCAACACTGGAGGTTTTGCTTTGTCTCCAAAGAAGTTCAATTTTCCCGGTACACCATCGTCGTAGCCTTCTGTTACCTCGCCCCTCTTCCGCTTGACACCTTGCTGTGTTGGCACTTCCCGGAGGCGTGACCAATCTTGATGCCCATGATCTTCATGATTTTGCTGCACTGATCCTGCGGAGGGGATATGCTGTCTGGAGACCTTTTTTGCAGCCGGCGCAGACTTCTGTATATTAGTCGATCTCGTAAGCAATTTGAACATGTCCATTTTTAGATCCTCAAATTCAAGAGCCGCAAGATTCTGAGCATTCTACAGAGACTTAGCTCTATGCCTGTGGCAGACATATTTCTTCTTTACCAATGTAGTGAAAAGATCAAAAGATTCGTAGGATACCGCCTCATCGCTTGAGCAAGCGCGCGTCGGGTGACTAGGCTTGCTAGGGTTTAGCGCCCCTCTTCCTAGGTGATCGAGGTGATAGGTATATTATTCTTTCAATGTGATACTGATACATACTGTTTTACTGATTCCCATAAACGTCTAGGCACTGACTGTTTGCTCAGTGCTCTCGGTAAGTAAGGTAGTCATACTCGGGCCTTGATGACTGGGCTTTGTTATTCTACAGTCAAGTCCCTTTATTTAGATACCCAAGATCTAGACAGTAAAGTCAATCTTTCGTACATAGTCAGATAAAAGGTCCATAACCCATGTGATCAAGACGGATCGGAAGAATGTTGCTTCTTTGTTTCGCCTATTCACTTGGCTTAGTCCATGCTGCATCTCAAATCTCGTTGCCTTCTGAGTCATCAGACAATCAGGCCGCGCGAGATGGATTCCAAGTGTTTACAAGCACACACTCTCCCCAACATTCGGTCCGCATTAAAAGACAACATGACTCTATTTGCGATGCCCGCTCGGCCCAATATACCGGCTGGCTCGATATCGGACCCAGGCATTTCTTTTTCTGGTACTTCGAAAGTCAAAATGACCCGAAGAATAACCCGTTGACGTTGTGGATAAACGGTGGGCCAGGACAATCTAGTATGGTGGGACTTTTCGAGGAGCTTGGACCTTGCTTAATCAATGAGCATGGAAACGGCACATACCACAATCCGTGGGGTTGGAGCAGGAACTCATCATTGCTCTTTGTCGATCAGCCTGTTGGTGTGGGATTCTCCTACATCGACGATGGCGATGAAGCACCTGGTGATTCGTATGTCTCAGCTGTGGACATGCACAGGTTTCTGCAGTTGTTCGTGTCCGATGTTTTCCCTGACAAGCTCAATACCCCCTTGCACCTTTCGGGAGAGTCATACGCCGTGAGTCCTACGTCAGATAGGTCAAGTCGATAACTCTCAATCGTTAATTTCCGTAGGGGCACTATATACCATATCTGGGAACGCAAATCGTACAGCAGAACAAGATCTACCCCCATGAACCACAAGTACCACTGAAGTCTTGCCTCATTGGCAATGGGTACATGTCCCCAATGGACATAATATATGGTAATTGGGAGACGCTTTGCACGACGAATCCTGGGGTTGAGAAGCCAATCTTCAACCAGACCAGATGCGACATCATGGCCGCAAATATGCCAAGGTGCATGAAAGTTGCAGAAATTTGCCTCCGCAATCCCGATCCGGCTATATGCCATGCCGCCGGGTCCATTTGTTATGAGGGCATCGTCAGATTGTACGGCGACGAGTCTGGCAAGGGTGGTCGCAACAGATTCGATAGTAAGTATACTGGAAAGTAATTATCGCTATGAAACACTCAAACCTTAGGATAGTCACGGCCCCTTGCGAAGTCGAGGATGTGTGTTATGTCGAATCCGTTCGTATCCAATACTACTTGAATTCGAAAGTAATCTGGAACGCCCTTTCACCACCAGAGCATATCAAAAAGTTTGAGATTTTCGCTGAACCGGTCATTATCGCTTTCGCACAAGGTTCGGAGATGATGACCTCCACGTCCAGCCAAGTCGAATTTCTGCTCGCAAACCAAGTGGACATTATAAATTACCAAGGTAACCTTGATCTTGCGTGTAATACTGCTGGAAATTTGAGGTGGGCGCACGCGCTTCCTTGGAAAGGGCAAGTTGAGTTCGCATCCAAGCCTCTGCAGCCGTGGAGATCGATGGTTGCAGCTACAGGAAAGAACGAAACTGTTGGAACTATGAAAGAAGTGAACATTCGCATGAGCGATAGCACAAACGTGACGTCGCGGTACGCATTTGTAACGGTCAATAACGCTGGCCATATGGTGAGTATCCTCTATTTCAGAAAAACAAACAAAACCCTGGATGCGAGATTCACGTTCATGGTGTACTCTAGGTCCCTCAAGATCGGCCCGATGTAGCATTTGATCTGAAGAATCGCTGGATTTCAGGAGCAGCATTTACCTGAGCGCCAGGATCAGCGCCCGAACTTGGCAACTATCAGTGAGGTCTCACCTTATGAAATAAACCTTTCTCTGGCAGCTTATTAGCAGTATGCACTCTACCTTGGTGCGACAAGACGCTCAGGCCAGCAGAGATAGAAAGCGAGCTGAAATCATCACGATGGATAACATTATTACCCATTGGCTATTCCCGTGCTCAAGTAACTTGGAGCTGCCTTTGCATGTTCTCTTGTAGCCATATATGGACTAACTAGATTATTCTTTTTTCATTTGAGCACCCCAAATATCATACAAGCGGCTTCTGAATAAGTTGGTGCTTGTTCTAATTATCAGTATTCGAATCTTATGCAAAACTACAGAGCCGTGACGACTCATAGAATGGAAAGCCGCCCGGACTCTCCGCCTTTCTGGCCTTGTGTTCTTATTTATGGATCACCGCGGGCTAGATCTGTTGTGTTCTATGGAGGATGTCGCGAAAGAGTACGTCTGGTAGTTCAGACGAGGGTTCACAAGGTTTTGGTGATCATTGTCCGACACAGGAGTATTTAGATCCCAGATTTACCTATAGCTAACATGCTCGCGTAACAATTGTCACTCCAGCCGCACGAGAATAGCGCGACTCTCACCCAAGGTGGAGCTGGGGCAGATCTTGCCACCTTGCCAAATGTGGGTTATCATATTGCCAAACAGATCTCGCAACAACAAGGGTGCTGAGGGCATTCTCATCTGCTTATGACTTTTTGCCTTCTCCAGATACCATCTGATTCTTTTAATTTGTTGTACATTGCAACAACTCTATGATGACATTGGTATGTGCAGGAAAGAAATCAGATGGTCTTGCCTGAAAAGCCAAGACCACCACAACGTACAGTAGCTCTCTTCTCCACCAGCCACCTCTCTTCATGTTCAAGGACTCCTTTGTGCAGATGTAGCTCAACCAGTGTTCGTCGCAGTCTCGTGGTGTTCGACATCTCCAGAGTAGCCCACCACCTTCATTCTCCCAATCATCTCCCCAATTGTAAAGAAACCTAGTACCTCCGCCCCAATTACACCTAATGTGGCCATTTCCTGTCTATTGATATTTCTGATTCGGCTGAGGATACCCTCAGGCGTGTACTGCGTGCCAGCATTGACGCCCTCGTTAAGCAAAGCTGTGGGATTGCGGACGGCTTTGTTTATATGTGTCATATATCGTTGAAAAGATGCAACGTTTCTAGAAAACGAAAGGGTCAGTCAGTAGAGAGTCGCGATAGCCAAATCATGATCCTGGAATTGCAATAGACTTACGGGGGGCTCATATGCTGTCCCTTGACCACGAGCTTTGAAAGTTCTAGGCCAACTCTGGAGTAGTATATCGTAGGGGGGATCAATGCTGTATACTCAAGAATCAGCTGTGCCATTCGAGCGTCAGGCCAATTCCAAACAGGCTTGAATCTCTTCTAGTTCTGGAAGCATAGGGACACGAACGAATCCAGTGGGCTTATAGCTCTTCAGACAGACGCTCAGAGAACTCAATTGACTTGTGGGACATGCTATTGAACTCGACAAAGTATCCAACTCACATTCAACGAAGGAAACGAGTTTCCCTGTGCGTCCACCAATCCTGCTAATCGCATTGCTAACCCCTTGCGCTGCACCACTCAAAGCCGATCCCCCCGACGACGTGACCCTCGAAAGTCCCTCTGAAGCTTTCGATTGGACATTAGAAGCCGTCTCTTTTGATTTCGTCGCTGTTTCTTTGGCCACTTCTGTTGTCGAAGCATGCCGCTTAGTGGTTTGCCGGCCAAAGAAACGGGTTTGCCGAAGCATCAATCGCGAAGGCGCAGTTGCCGACATGAATATGAAGTCTCCAAGCATGTATAGCTTGGAATTGAACGAAGGAGAAGGGAAGTAATGGTGGTCGCCGAGCTGCGTGATTGCACATGCAGGTCCAGGAACAAATTTTGAGGTTAAGAGGAGCTTTGCGGATCTGAAGCGGTCGTCGCTATGATTGGTCAACAAAGTCTTGGCGCTACGTGATGTCCTCAAAACGGAAGGCTGCAGCTTGCAATTTGTTTACAGATTCCAGACGAACATAAGTCCTTAGAAAAAGCCTTCACTACGTTTCGCCAACAAACCAGGGGTCAAGAGCCAAACCGAATCTGCCGGCATGGTGCGTCAAAGACATGGTTCCAACGTCTCGAATGACTCGTCGCTTCCGGAGCGCAATGACCAAGTATGCACTCTTCCTTGCAAGCTGGTATACCGATCCGCTAAATGCAGCCTCGTTCTACAGGAGCTTGGAAGCATGTATGATTACTTAGCCAAGGTCATTCTCCTCGGGCCAAGCGGCTGTGGCAAGTTCGTCCACTTATCGAGCTGCTCGACAAACCCTAGAGCTTATCATGCTCCAGGTCATGTCTACTACACCGAATCGTGAAGAATGAATGTTAGCAAGAGCCTACTTTGACTTTACAATCAAGAAGCTGACAGTATCCAGGGCGAGTCCTCAGCTCGCAAACCATAGGCGTCGAATTCTCATCCCGTATCATCAAAGTCGGCACAGGCACTCGACGCAAAAGAATCAAGCTACAACTATGGGATACAGCCGGCACTGAACGCTTTCGATCTGTCTCGCGCTCCTACTATAGAGGGGCCGCTGGCGCAATACTCGTATACGACCTTGCATCTCATACTTCTTTCAACGCACTACCTACCTTCCTAAACGACGCACGCGCTCTAGCTTCTCCAAACCTGACCCTTCTCTTGGCTGGAAACAAGGTCGATCTGACCAACGAGTCTCTCCTTGGTGGCTTCAACTCCGATCATCCCCCCTCCACACCCAAGAGCGTATCAAGCACATTCTCAGACGACCACCATCATCGCCTAAGCTCCCGCCACTCGTCCATTGGCTACAATCTTGGCTCCCAACAAACCGCCACCATCGCAACAGAAGGCCGAGAAGTCACTCCGGAAGAGGCTTCGCGGTGGGCATCTCGCCAGTCTATACCAGTCTCTGTCGAAGTCAGCGCATACACAGGCGAAGGCGTGGAGGAGATCTTCTCGCGCTTGGCAAGCATGATTTTGACGAAGATCGAGCTTGGCGAGATTGATCCAGATGATCCGATGAGTGGTATACAATATGGGGATGGTGGTGGGTGGGAAGATGGAAGCAGTGTCAAAAGTATGGGGACGACGATTGAGGAAGGCGGCACAGGGAG
>JASZXT010000625.1:0-15692 GCA_035521555.1 Lecanoromycetidae sp. Uapishka_2 | reverse complement strand
TGGGGAGGGGTGGGGAAGGGAGGTGGAGCGGTGCACGTTGGCAGGGTGTCAACTTGGGTAAGTGATATGAGATTTGGAAGGGCCAAGGCAAAGTATGTAAAAGGCATGAGCATTGCGAACGCTGGGCATCATTATTCATGTGCTTGCAGCAGCAGAACATCTTGGTCTTCCTCCGAGTTGTCGAGGTGAACCGATCACGTCTGACTCGTGCATCGCATGTAGCACAAGAGAGAGACGCAAAGTGTGAGTGTAATTCATTGGTATGCTTATCCCTGTGCAAAGTTGCACTCAAATTTTGCTAGCAATCCAGCCTGCATGGTGGTCTCAAAGCTGCTGATCTGGTCATGGTGAGAGATTATAAGCTTGCCTCATCTGCGCTTACGCGACTACTAGAGGTGTGAATGGCGCCGCCTGCTTAAAGTCCTGACTCATATCGCCCAGCCTCTCAGTCCAAGTATTGTTGAGCGTCAAAGTCTTGACTTGGCCACTTGCACTCAGATCCATTTCGTTCAGGTTGACATAGAAAGCCATTGGAGAAAGGGCGCTTTCGAACAAGTACAAAAGTTCGCTTGTATCGGCGTAAGTGTACCAAAGGGTTGGAGAGATGTTGGGATTTGCCTTTGAAGTAAACTTGAGCGGCACGCTCACAGCTCTGATCATCCCAGCTGTGGCAGCCAGGGCACTGACGTAATCGGTTGAGTTGGGGACTGTGCGTGAGTAGTAAGACAGTCGTGCAAATCTGTCTGCGGGACGATCGGTGCCGGGTAATGTCACGTTGGCGACAGGTGCCCAGTAATTGTCGATGGCGAGTTGTTGGTCATAGGAAGGCTCATTTGTCATGACTGTGTAGTTTTTGGAGTGGTACACCACAAGCTTGCCGTCAATATGCTCGAAGATTGCGTTGTCGCCAAACTTGTCCCCCAGAGAAATATGGCCTAGTGAATACACCCCAGGAACAATTTCTGCCGTCACAACCTGGAACTTCTCTACCCCTGAAGAAGTGTAGAGATCAGCCACCGCCTCGGCTACGGTCGCGTAGTTGTCAATGAAGTACTGCTGATAAAGTCCAATCGACAACCCAGGGCGGCTGGGATCACGTTCACCGTAGTCGCCATCAGCCAGGTAAAGCACATTTCCGACAAGACCTTCAGTGTTTATGCCGTCTACCGTTGCTAGATCGTACCCAGTGGTGATGACACTGCCATACTTCGACGTCCAAGTTAAGGAGTTAGGGCCGGCTTCCCCGGTGCGTTGCATTCCAGCTGGAAAGGCCCACATGCTGGAGTTGATAGGCTCCAGCCAATCCATCGTGCGACCGACGATGATACGCTCGCCATCGGCGGCACCGCTGTTGTAGGATACCCGAGAGCAGCCATTAGTGGTTGACAGTAGGCATGTCACAGCAAGAAGAAATGAAGCAATCATTTTTGCGATGTGTTTGTTGAGTGTTGAGATGATCTATATACCTTATGTATAAAGCGCTGCAGCCGCCTTGGTGATGTGTGTCAAGCAGCCGCAAGCGCTGTGAGATTTTGGTGGTGATGAGAAGAACAGAAGAACGAATGGCTGGCCGAAGATATTTGTGCGGTTGAGAGTTGAGTCATTGAAGTATAAAGATGTTGAGAAAGTATACTAAAACGGTATTGTGTAATTGAGAAGAAAGTATACTGAAACGTTACTGTGTAATTGGGACTGGGTTTTGGTTCCTATGGTGCGTTCTAGATGTTGTTATCTTGATGACAATGAGACTCTCCCGGGTAGTCACCGTAGAGCAGACTACATATAATTAAATAAAATATAAAGCGCTGAACGTCCATTCAAGACTAAAACAAGCAGTTTGATGTTGTAGGGTGATTCAACGCCCGAGCGACTTTGATTTCTAGCCGCAATTTGCTTTGCCATGTCTCAACTCAAGAAGAAGAGACGCGAAGAGTGGAGAGCGTAATAAAAAGACGGTACACGAACATACCAGCAACCTCAGCGGACGCAACGCTCTCAAAGATTTGACTCCTAACAATGGCTGACTTGCCGCTCACATCTTTCTTCGAGTCTTTCGTCGCATCTGGAGTGGTAAACGTCCTGATAATGTTGGCGAATATCCGACTTGCTCTGCAAGCCAGACCGAAAAAGTTTTCAAGATACATTCACGGTACACATGTACTGAATTACGTAAGCTGTTTCATGTAGATCAGGATGGTCTCAACTGGCCAGGACACATTGACTTTGGGGGAAAATTTCGACTCCAGAAAGTAAGTGAGATATTCAATCCTAATAGCTACATCAACGGAATCTGGACCCAACAGAATCTTCATGGTGCTAGCTACGTTGAGCTAGGTGCAATCATCGTACGGAATACCAAGCGGAGCAAACCCTTAAAATCCGAAGTTCTGCCGACCGCTTGGCATTCCATACCCACCAATACCACCCGGCTCCTCGCGGGTGACAAAAATTTGGCCAGTGCCAAGAAAGTTCTACGCGTAGACGTTCTGAGGTGTAAGCTCAGATGAATGTGGTACGTTTAGTACTTGTCTAAATTTTTCTAAAAAGAACGGTCCTAGACAGGATTGAACTCGGGGATGGTAAGCATGCGTGAGTATGAGTGTGTGCGAGCGCGCGTACCTGTCAACTTTTTTGAGTTAGCGATACCTCCGTACTTGCGCAAATGTAACCTACCCTCCCGATTTTCTCTGTAACAGTCGGACGCGCTAACCAATTGCGCCATAGAACCCTGTTCATTGAAAAGCTATTGACCAAATCACAATATATTCTTCCACCTCAAGTATAGCAAGCTTACCTGCCTGGTCTCAATCTATTGCTACGCCTTCTCCCCCCAGATCTCCCCAGATACTAAGGTGTATAGATACCCCCTCTATATCGGCTGAAGTATATTGATTACCCTAGTAAACAAGTACTTATAGTATCAATAATTTCACCTAAATGTATACATAAAAATATGACTAGTAATGCTAAGGCCGTCAGCGACAGCGAGACCATATAAGGTGATTGCTTGAGAAACAGGAAAATACTGTACGGCCTCCAATATGCTCACCAAGTGTTTCTCGAAAACGCATGAAGGTACAGATGAGGTGGCGCTCGCTGGTTTAAGATTCGCTTTGGCGTACTGATATGAGATGAGAAACATGCTCTCATATTGTGTAATCATATGCCGAGGTTATCTTTGGGCGTTTGATACCATTGAACCATGATTGACCAGCAGCTTTGGATATTTGTTTGAGCGACATGTACCACGGTTTGCGCTCCTCATAGGCAATTTCCCGCTCTACCCTGATTGAAAGATAGTCAAGCTAGCTTCCTCCAACCCATTGGCGCCTGCTGAGCGATTCCAAAGCTGCTATTTCTAGTATTACAAACTCGTATACAAAGTCAGACGTGCGTCAAATATCATAACGTAGGGTATCATAGCAAAGACGCTCTCAAAACAAATCGTCCTGCCAATCGACTCCCTCCGTCACAGTCACCGTAATTCGTACTCTGATGCCATTTTCGGGTATGACACTCCTCCGCACAGGGTCACCAATTCCATATTCTCCATCATCTCATTTTATAACCACATTGTCCGTCCACTTGTCGCCATTGAATGAATCGTCTAGGCGTTCGAATCTCCTACTATTACCGCTACTGTAATTATTGTGTGAAGTCGAAAGCATCTATGGGCGGTATGAGCGTCCCCAGTGTAATTTCGTGAAGAGGGTTCGAAGACTAGGGAGACATGCGGAGACGACGCCGATTGATGGCTCGGCTGCTGCTGTCCAAAGGGCTGGGTGGACAAAGCTCTCTGATAACATGATTAGTATTAGCACTTCTGGATATATTTGGACGGATGGTTACAGGTGATATCTGATTTGTTGGAATTTTCCAGCTGGCATAGTCGGACGACCCTCTCGACCATTATATGGACTGATATCTATCAATGGTCTAACAAGACCTATGTATGTGTGCAAAATCACAAGACGGATTGTATATAAATGAGGGATTGCAGAAACAATCGCTGATGCTGAAACCCAGCAGCATAGCTTGGCTCAGCCTTCTTGTTTACTTATGCGAGAGGAGAGGGAGTAACCTAGCTTGTCCTGCTACTGTACCATATCCTACCCGTTCCCAATTGAACCCAGAAGCGCCCCTTCAACTCCACCTGTAAAAACCGCATTCCTCTCAACAGTCCCCACAAGATTGCCAACAATCATGACACAAAGCAAGGATAGTAGCAATCCTCATCCCTTGTCCCACTATCACCATCCACATCCCCAATCGTACAGTAAGGCCCCCCGTACCCATCGGTGTTGTCCTTGAAAGTGACATCCAACACGGAATAATTGGGATTATCGTCCAAACTGACCTCTTCATCGCCAACCCACTAGCAAATATTGGGGTCAGCATTGCTTTGTTCGGACATGGAGGAAGATAAGACAAGTGTCAAATAATGCCGGTGGGAAAGGAAAACCCCGAGATTTGACTTACGATCTTCACAGCTACAGTTCCCCCCGTCACCGTCAGCGGATCATCTGGGCTAGGCAAATCTGCTGTTCCGGTGCCCGTCTGCGAGTCCTTATAGTCGTAAGTTGTAGCGTCATACTGGATGGTCGTAGCACCTCTTCCGGTGGCTTCCTCTTTTGTGGTACGTTTGAGATGCACTCTGCATTGGACGATGTCGTTGTCGGCTTCCACACCGGGACTGCTGAGTGCGTAGTGGTCCTGGCTGTCGTAATTATACGGCGAGCCGACGTTACCCTGTTGCTCGTGGCGATAAAATTGGAAGGCGTCGTTTTCGCATTCACCTGGCTCGCTGTTGCAGAAAGGAGAATTGCCAGGGCTGGTTTGAGTGTTAGCTTTGCGTATCGTGATAGAGATTATACTGAATGATAATTCAAGGAGGTTAAGGGTGGCGAAAAGAGGTTGCTTACCCGGTACCGTCACGGGCGTTCTGGAACTGGACATCCCAGTAATCTCCCTCAACAAAGTCTCCGCTGCCCTGTCGACCGGGCTGGCTGCCTACACCCTGGATGAAATTGGATAATTGTGATCCGCCCGCTATAATGGAGTGAGTACCCATTTCCGTGACCTGTTGATGTAAAGAAGACTTACAACTATTTTCGGGCTGATTGATGCAACGTAGGACATTTGGGTCGGTATTTCTGCTATTGTTTACTTCCGCCATCGGCCACTCGTCGCAACTTGGGCTCGTCAGGCCTTGCGCGTCGTTGAGCTTCTGACTGAAAGGCATCTTGTTGCAGATACTTCCGCCTGTATCGCATCCAGAAGCTGCTCGGTTAGCAGCATTGTTGTCTCCAGAATCGTAGTACATTGTCCGAGTATCTTGCTCCAGACAAATGATGGAGAAGCACGCATTTTGACATGCACCGGGTGCTTTGTCGCAGTCGAGGTACCAGGTACCTCGGTCGTGAGGGTCGCGACGCTCGAGCGTGGTGCGGGTGTCGAGGATGTCAATCCGGTCTGGACTGCTGCGCGGCACCAGCACGTCACTGCGATCGATAGCGATGGAATGAGCTGTTTTGAGGTCGAGAAGAGCGGCAATCAGGAGCGCGAGCCTCATGTTCGATGGATGAAGGGCTTTGATGGACCGAGATTTGGGAAGTTCAAGGAGGTCACGGGAATCTTAATCTTTCTGTATGATGACATGAATTCTCAAGATGGGTGAGTCAGAGTTTATAATGGAGACTTTCTTTCGAGAGAGAGGACTCAGCCACAACCTACTCACACCGCGTAGGACTTCAAACCTCAACATCTTGAAGACCAACATCGTACTCACCCTGCAACAGAGGTCTAACGCTTGGCATGCTAGAATATAGTAACCGAAACACACTCTTTTTGCAGAAGACATTTCAATCTGAAACGTAGAAGTTGCACCACAATTACCCCGCGAAGGAGGTCCAAGTCTTGACATACCAGAGAATAGTAACATTCTCAGACTGCATGATTCCCCTTCCACAACGTTAAATTCTGCACCGAATAGAACACTTCGGTCTTGAGGCTGAGCTGCTTCAGAATACGCAGATAGCTCAGCACTGGCTCCCGCCGAGTTGGCTGCTGTTGCTGTGACAATTCTTGGCCGGGTGAAGCTGACCCGATTGGTTTGAAATTTGGGCCCGTCAGCTCGACAAGGGATGAGTAAAACACATTGGAGAAAAGCAATCGCGGGCAGGGAATATTCTTAGCTTCCACTCAACCAGCTGGGTAGAGGAACGACCAGTCATCTCAACCCAAACGCCCCAAAGACAGCAGCCACGAGGGTCCACTCCAATCGGTATCAAAGCTCTGGAGCGACTGAGGCCTACCAAGCTATATCACCACACCTCAAGTAACCTGAAACGAGGAAATGCTTCACCAGGTCTACAATCACAGCTGCGCACCCTCAGCGAAGTCCCTAGAGCACTCAAAGCGATTCGCGGATCCTGTCTCAAGACTTGGAGCAAGCAATGGTGCAAGAAGATAGCGGATCTGGACCTCCAGAGACACTGCGGTGATAGTGTTGTCTGGAGATCGCTCCTGATCATCCTCCCATCGTACATGCAAGGACTGAGACATATCAAATTCTAGCGAGATATCAGTACGCTCGACGCTTCACAGCCCACGGACCTATCTTTGGAAAAGCCAAGCACACTACATGGCAAGGTGAGCGTTGGATGAGCACATCACATGGGAAGTATCGGACCGATGTACTACATCCCTACGGTTTCAGCGAGGTGCCAACAAGCTGCAGCCTTGTGGAACAAAGTGCGAAAAGAGTATTGGCTGGGGGGTGGCAGAGTCAGGAGCGTGCATTCAAGGCACGCCTTACACGGTTGTCACTTCACTCCATAACACCCTCGCTTCGTCAATGTACTACGCCGTACTGTGGGGGACATGTTGCAGATGATGTGATGATCGCCTTGGTAAAACATCTCGTGCCTCCCATGTAGGTGAGCAATTCTTTCTGTATTTACCTCGAACTTGGAGAAGACAGCTGAGACAGATTACAATCTACTCTTTACCCAAGATTGCGGATGCATATCACCTTCGTAAGAGGATACGTGATGTTTTGATTGATGTATCGCTTTGCAATGAAGATAGCTCTAAAGCAAGGACAGTTGGACATTGATCTTATGATTCTGGTTAGACAGAACACAAGAAGTCTTTGATGTAATGAGCCATTTCCCAGATCAAGTTTCGTATCAATTCTGCTCGCGATATAGCCTGTATTTGGAATGGAGATTTGACCTGGAGCGGGCAGTGATGCATTAGTACGAGCCTTGGCTGCGGCGTAATTGGCACATAGGTGAGGAGTTCGAGCTGAATATATGCAAGACGCGCGCCACAGTCTTGCAGCTCGGCGCCACATGAAACCCTGTGCCGCTGCCACTAGTGGATCTGATGACCGTAGAGTGCAGGAATTGGTGTGGATGGATCACTTAAACCAAAAGCCCAGACTTTTCAGCTACTGTTATTGTCTCAGTCTTTCGCGTGGCTGCTGATGAGACAGAACGCAGTAATGACAGTCATAGGTCTCAAAATGACCTATCCTTCGGGTGCATCTTTGGTTGTATGCTGTGATGTCATCAATGCCAACCTCACCTATACCACCACTCATGTTAATTAGCCTCAAAAACCTTTCATCGAGTGTGGTGTCTATTTCGCAAAGCGAAACAAATCATGAACAAGAAGCGACAGGGTTGGTACGCGATCTTTTGCACTGCGGAAGTGCCACTTGAGGTGACTCCAAGTTACACTGGCAAACGGGATATAAACTGACATCCTCACCACCTAGAAGATCAATTCTATCCTCGAGGAGGCCTGCGATGGCGCCAAAGATGCAGCCATCGAGAAGCCTTGGTATTTCTGGCTCGCAACGACCGATTTTGAAGAGGTCGTAAAGCCCTACAAACGGCCAGACAGCTCTGATGTCCTCGCTACTGAGGCTCCTGTCAAGGAATTTTCTTCCCCATACATCGATCAAGATCTGGATACACTTGCGAAGAAGCTCTGGGACGCATCAGACGATGCATGGTTGAACCGCGTTTACTTCGCTGTGCTTGATGAGCGGACTGTGAAGGATGGATCGCTGCTGCTTTGCCATGTTGAGGATGATGAAAAGATCGACACACTTAGAGCATGGCCGAAGCATTCGTCGTTATATTTCAGAGGGATGTCGGTTGGGTCGGGGACTTGGGAGGAGCTGAAGCATTCTTATGAGTATCATAAAAGGCAGGACGGCAAAGATGTCATTGACTGAGTACCATTGTCGATGAAGGTGGATGATGTCCGTAGAAGGGAACAACAAATCAGCTGTGGAGACCCTTGATCTATATAGTAGCAGGACAGCTTGGCTTGCCCCTTGTTCATATATTGTTGTCTTCTCATGGGTTTAGCCATTCCGCGCTTTGTGTCCCTGGACGACACCCTCAACGGCATAGGTATTTGGTACGAAAGATATAGTAAATAGGGCCTAAAAGAACTTTATACGCGAAACTATATCATTGATGTTAATATGCGTAGACTTAGAGCAGAATGGCCCACCCTAAGGTAGGTTTGGCCCATTGCTAGGTGACTCCTTCTAAGATTGCGCAGGCTATGATACCTCGATTCGACGGTACCCAGTCAACAGCAGTCTTGTTCCTTTGCGCAGATCACAAAACCCGTATACAACAACGCTTCACCTCGAGATCTAAAGCGTCGCACTAGCTTGAGCGATGGCTCTCGTACTTGGTTCGGACAATCAAGGCCGCCAAGACCCTTGTTGCTGCACGCACATCATCTCTGTCCGGAGTTGCCGTTCCACCTACTATGGTTGGCCAGAAATAACGAGCCTCCTCTATGCTTGCATTGGGCATGCCGGCTTTGAAAGCGAAGGTCCGTAGATGGGGCTCTGAAGATACTGGATACCAAGCCTGAGTATGGATCGGCGATTGAAACTCGATCCATACCCTAAGGGCACCCTTTGCACTAACGACATCGGCAAGCTCCTCGGGAAGATCCCACTTCAAATGTACCCCTCCCAAACCCAGCAGAGCAGCGTTCAGATCCATACCGCCATTGATCATCCTCGAGATTCTTTCTCCGGCCCTGACGAGTTGCGTCTTTAGGGTATCTGCTGGGCCTTTGGTGACCTTTCGACCCGCCTTAGTCAAATCCTCCTTCAGTCTACGCCTAGACTTCTCAATTGGTAGAGAAGAGAATTGGATGCTCGCTTCCAAAGACAGCTCATCATCCATTGGCTCATTCTCATCCAATTCTTGGTTTACTGGATTAGTAACCTGCCTATCGTTCACATCTTTTTGCCCCGCATAGTCGTCGTCTTCAAATATCCCGAGCAGCTCCTCCACATCTGCGTTTTCGGCAGGTATTTCTGAATCCGAAGATACAGCATTGGCGCTTTCTTTGTCGTTGTGTCTCTCTTCCCAGAGCTGCCGTTTCTGGCTAAGTAGAATTTTCACAGCTTCTATGCTTTTGGTGGTATACCTCCCTTTCTGAAAGCTTGAAGGACCCGGTCTATCAAGTTTGATAATTCCTTTCTCGGCAGGCTTCCTTGCTTTCTTTAATTTGCTGGCAGATAATGCGCAGCACAGTATATGCATCGCTCCTCCGATGCCTCCACCACTAGCTTCGCAAAGCTCTTCAATCTCCAGGTCAGTCTGAAAGCCTCTTCGATATAACCATTGCTTCACACAGTCTCCAAGCATAGCGATGCTGACCACCTCGCCTCGATCTTCTGCTCTAAGAGTGTCAAAGATCTGTGTTCTAAGACTACAGTTCTCGTAATACCTGAATTTGATATCTGGAAGACCGAGAATCAGTGACGCGAGCTTAAGCGCGAGGCTCATATGATGACACAGTTGCCAACGAGAGCCCCAGAGAACTTTTTCCAAGTCTGGTATATCGAAATAAACCCTTTGGACCGAGTTTCCTGACAAATCTAACCAGAAAGGGACACTTTGGCCTCGAAAAATAAATGTTAAAAGGGGAGAAAGGCCGCTATTACAGCGTCTTGTGATATATCGCTGTGCTAATTTTCCACTCACAAGGACGACTTGTGCCTCGCTCACGTCCAGGATTGATAAAGTTAGTTCCGAAAGATAGTCGAGTATTTGTGGCGACCTAGTAATCTGATTCGCTTGAAGCTGCCTAGACGCTCCAAAATCAATTGGCCAACTAATAGAGTTCTCGGCTGTGAGACCGGCTTTGTCTAATCGATAGGGTAGTTGATCACGCGCTCCTTCCTCTCGATTGATATCAGTATATTCTGGAGTTCCATATATTATGGCAAGTTTGTTGTTTAAAGACCCAAGCGGAGAGCCCAGATTGATATTCAAATTCAGTTCTTCCTTGATATCTTGAGCACAAAGTGCAAGTTGATCTCTCAACCTCTCGTTAGTTACGATACCCCTCTTGATCTCAAATTTCCCCGTATCATCCAATTGAGCAGCAATGGAAGGTAAAACTTTACCAATAGCCTCTTTGAAAGCTGTTAGATACTCTCTGGAGGAGGGTAACCCTACTAAGTCTCTAGTGGCGCGTTGCTCAGTCTGCTTAGTAATCTGCTGAGCCCGAAATTGTGGCCAACTTTGTATTTCTGGATCGACAGACTTGAGCAATTTCTGTCGCTCATGTAGTCTCACATCCTTGCCTACCCAGCTTCCTTGCTCCAAAGGACTTAGGACATTCAAATGTATCGTTGGCTTTCTGGTCGGCGTTGTTGTCATAGGAGAGAATTTGACGATGAGGTCGTCAGGAAGTGACCGGAAAGCCAGCGCCATGACCATCTCGAGCATACAAAGTTCAAAGTTCGTCTTGCTTTCCGACTGATCTGGTGTAGATATGCGAAACAGCCGTACGAAGTTAGGGTTCCGATTGCCCATCCCAATGGTGCAGATGTAGTAGTGTAAGGACTCAATACTACCACTTAGTATAGCTCTAACGTGCACATGAATGCGGAATGCCAAGAGATGTGATTGTCCAACATAAAATCGACAGTAAGTATCGTCTCGCTTGTCTGTCACGAAATCGAGGTAACCGCCAGCACAGTGAAAGAGCTTGGCATCCAATTCCTGACTCCGGCGAATGTTCTCTAGCAGTCCGTGGGTTACTGGTCTGCCTTCTAGTCCCCGAATTTCCGGATCAATACAGTCTAACAGAGCGTTGCAGAGATCGTCTAGATCGCCAAACTCGTGGATATAATTCTTGAAGAAAATCAATTCTGGCTTGCTTGTCTCTCGAAGGACCATGATCAAATGACGCGTGATCTCTTCAAGTTTGGGAAAATCTTCAAAAGAATTTCCGATACCCTTGTACTCGAGTGTGGTTTGGCTCTCTCCACCTTCTTGCTGGAGTCGTGGTTGTTTGTAACTGGTAGAGGGTATGTCTGACTCTTGCCTTCGATGTTTGGATTTTTTGGGCTCATAGCCTGCTGAAAAAGGGCCGGTAGCCTTGGTTCTCGTTTGTAAAGGGCAATGGCGCAGGTCGCCAGTCTTATGGCCTTGCTTTTTGCAATCTTCGCACCACAGCTTTTGAAGTTTGGGACAGTTACTGCTGGAATGTCCCTCGGTCTTGCAGTAATTACAAGGACAGAGAGGGCAAGTTTTTCTGATATAACCTTGGGCTCCACAGTCCTTACAGTGTATATTGTCTTTATGAAAGACCATTGTGAATTTGATCTACGTGAAATCAGTCTCGTAACGAAAGTCTCCGTCAGCGCAACAAGTGAAATTGGATGAATCAGGACTTTGTCGGAGATGATACTGTGTGTCTTAAAATTTATAATGGTTGGTGTACTTACTATGCTAGTGCAACTCCGATGTACATAAGCCTTGTACTTTTTGCTTGATCACGAAGAGAGAAGCTGGAAGATATGTTGAGAGTGGAATAATGAGTTTGGCGAATTTGAAGGAGAGATGGTTTCTTTGGGAGAGAAGGGGTTAAAATGGTGGAAGATGCCTGCGATGAATCTCTCTGTTCAAAATGAATGAAGAAAAGAAATTACTTCTAGTACTGAATGCTTTCATTCAACTGGGCATGGTTGTGACTGATGTATGCAGTTTAGTAAGAGTTCACAGACCGAGTACAGACTCCAATTGGATACTTCGATGTTCTCTGATCAGCTGGAAGTAGCAAAACGCATGCCAGTAATAATGTTCAAAACTGGCGAATGTGAGCAGTGTAGGTGGGATTCGTGACACAAGTCAAAGAAAGTCTTGAGGGTGACACAGAATAGACTAACGCAAATTGGCGGTGAGCTAATTGCAAATTCACTTGGTCTACACGGGATATGATAATCTAGTGCTGGCTGACTGATTATTATAGCTTTGGAGATGCAGGTCATTGACTCTGGACGCTTGAGATGAATTACGTCTCGTATTGTCACAAGCATCCAGCAAGATCCAGATGAATATCGTGAAGTCTTATGTTGAGTCCAAGCAAGATGTTTCCACCATCCAATTTGCTGACCTACGGGCAAAGAATCACGTTCAGCATTTCCAGATTTAGATCTCGATCGATCAAGTTTTCCACTGTGGAGAGTGTAGAGGGGAGATCTCTAGACTAGCGGACCTACGCAGTGAATGCAACAAAGCTTTCGGCAGATTGGTATTCCAAAAAAGCTGTGTTTAGCAGTAGAGGAGTGGTACACGACAAGCTAAACAGCTACTCTGGCTACCCTAAGTCAGTCTTTGGTTTTGACGGATTCATGTGCTAGAGAGAGATGGGTTTGTGGGAAATGACCCCTGCTGTTCTGGTATGCTGTCTGAATTGATCTTGACTGTTGATGATATATCCTTTATGGCTATCGGGTTTCTGCACAGTTCTTTTTGTAGGAACCGCTTTCACTTATATACAATGTACATACACGGCTCAATTTTAGTCACTATTGAAGAATGTGGAATGGGAAGCTTTTTAAGATCGTGTCCCCCTGAATATCGAATCGCTTGATAGGCGGCGCTAAGATCTTGCATGTCGATCTCCCGCCTAGATCTTTGGGAAATTACGTCACGATCCTGCTGCTCCTTATCCTGGCCCTTTTCCTATGTTCAGAATTCCCATGTTGGGTGAGATAAATAAACATTGAATGTCCGCGCGGTTGTTCTTCAACGCGGCTTCTCGATCCCAAGCTGGTAATCTTACATCTTCCCTACTTCTGCTGTCCACCCGCAGAAGTCATTTCCTTCGACGCACGTTTCAAACCTCGCCAAACCTCAGCATGCCTTCCCAAAAAGCTATTACCAATGGCGTGAAACGAAAACTTACCAGCCCTTCTGAAACTTCAAGCAAAAGGGCTAGAAGCGAACCTCCAGCATTTAAAGACTCAAAACAGGAGGAGGAATATAGCATAGTCGACCGCGAGTTCTACCCTCCCGAGATGACCAACGAGCGCTGCCAGCAATACAAAACCAGTGAAATCGAGCGCCCCATTGAGACCCTCTCAAATGCGCAAATAGAAACCAAAACCCAGCGCGAAGATATACAGGTGAAAGACGCAGTAGTCCACTGGTTCAAATGCGATTTGCGCATCACAGATAACAAAGCGCTTAATCTGGCATCGAAGAAGGCAAAAAGCAAAGGTGTGCCGTTGATCTGCCTTCACATCATATCGCCGCAGGATTACAAAGCGCACATGACGAGCGCAGTGCGTGTGGATTTCGTGCTTCGGACGTTAGAAGTGTTGAAAGCGGATCTATCAGCTCTGGGTATACCATTGTATGTGGAGATGGTGGAGAAGAGGAAGAAGATTCCGGACAGGATATTCGAACTATGTGAGACCTGGGGTGCCAGTCATATCTACACGAACATCGAGTATGAGGTTGATGAGCTGAGAAGGGAAGCGCTGATGACGAGGTCGGGGGTTGGAAAGGGCGTTGCGGTTGAGGCAGTACCAGATACATGCGTCGTGGCACCTGGTGAGCTCTCGAGTGGGAGTGGTAATCAGTATGCAGTATACAGCCCTTGGTTTCGGGCGTGGATCTCACATCTGCATACGCACCCTCATCAACTCGATCTCTTTGACCCGCCGGTTCGAAATCCTGAGAGTACACGCCAAGACTATGAAGATCTATTCGAAAGCCCGATACCAGAGGCACCAGAGAATAGACGTCTCACAGACGGAGAGAAGAAGCGTTTTCGAAGCATGTGGCCACCAGGCGAGCACGAGGCGCGAGAACGTTTGAAGAAATTCGTTAAGGAGCGGGTGCATGACTACAAAGAGAAGAGGAATTTCCCGGCCGCCAACCACACGGCTGTTCTGAGTGTTCATTTCTCATCGGGCACCCTGAGTGCTAGGACGGCTGTTGCGACTGCGAGAGATGCAAACAGCACGAAGAAATTAGATGGCGGCAAGGCGGGAATTGTCGGTTGGATCTCAGAGGTAGCATGGCGAGACTTTTACAAACATGTGCTGGCTCACTGGCCCTATGTCTGGCAAGTGCTTTCCTTCTTGCCGTCCTCCAGTCAGTGCTCAGCTAACGAAGCACATCAGCATGAACAAACCCTTCAAACCCGAATACACCAATATCAAATGGGAGTACAATGATGAGTTGTTCGAAAAGTGGACGACAGGTCAAACAGGCTATCCTTTCATCGACGCCGCAATGCGCCAACTGAACCACACAGGCTACATGCACAACCGCGCGCGCATGGCCGTCGCCTCCTTCCTCGCAAAAGACCTCCTGCTCGACTGGCGCATGGGCGAGCGCTATTTCATGGAGCACCTGATCGACGGTGACTTCGCCTCCAACAACGGCGGATGGGGTTTCAGCGCATCGACTGGGGTAGATCCGCAGCCCTATTTTCGGATCTTCAATCCGATTTTGCAGGGCGAGAGGTTTGATGCTGAGGGGGAGTATATCAGGAAATGGGTACCGGAACTGGCGGGTGTACACGGGAAAGCGATTCATGATCCACATGGAAGAGGTGCGAAGGGTGTAGCAGGGTATCCGAGGATGTGCGTTGATCATAAAGAGAGCAGAGGAAGGGCACTGGCAAGGTATAAGGAGGGTTTGGGGAGGGAGACGGCGTAATGGTAGGGGTCGTTGATATTTCCAGACCCTGTGGTAGACTACAGTGCTTTCAGATACCCTATACAATTAAGCAAGACAACTTTGGCGTTCAGACGCAGTACATAAATAATTTCGAAATGAGAGATAAAGTCAATCACATCTAATATTTGCTTCCAACGAATGTCCCGCCCGTATCTGTGACGAGATCTATGTCTTTACGATCCCGTCTCTTCATAGGCGAGGTACCCTAGTATTGTAATCTCCGGCTTCCAAACGTGTCTTCAAGTCCCATGGGGGTCTAGAGAAATGAAAAGTGGTAAAGTGATGGCGATCCAGCTCCCTCGGAAGCGGTTCGACCACCTGCTCCGCATCACAGCCGTATCCAAAATTTTGAATTCAGTAAAGCACGAAACGCACATGTTTGTTTATAGGCACAGTTGAATCGACGGTTGATGCATCCATTTCATTGAGCTCCATATCTTGTCCTCGAAACCGTATCCCTGGATTTCATCGCATGCTCCATCGTCTATCACCCCTCTTCATCACAAATTCAATCCCTCTATCATCACCCTACCCACCCCATCTCATCAGCCAAAACCCCCTATACACATGTTCTCCAAACACAAAGACTCACCACATCACCGACCCAACCACCTCACCAATCACACTCATCGCTGCGAGCTCCCACTCCACACC
>JASZXT010000624.1:0-15755 GCA_035521555.1 Lecanoromycetidae sp. Uapishka_2 | reverse complement strand
CCACCGCCACCATCAACAGCGCCCCCACGGAATTCTTCTTCCACTCCCTGAACCCAACATTCACCCCCGTCTTCACCCACCCAAACAGAAGCATCACCACAGCCACAACAGCAATACTAGCCACCAGCGCAGTCTCGATATCGTCTCTATGCACGCAAATGTACGGCAATAGACCTAGCAGACCGGCTAAGAAATAGGAGATGCCGAGGACGGCGGCGGATTTGTAAGGACGTGAGGAGTCAGGCGGGGAAAGCCCGTGGTGATAGCGGACGATGAAGTCAGTTTGTTGCGAGAGCGGGAGCTTTTGGACGTCTCGTTTTATGAGGGCGAGGGTGTCCGGGGCGAAATTGTGGGTGGTGAAAAGGTTATCTATTAGAGATGGGACTTCGGCTTCGGATGCACGGATTCTTTCTTGTGTTTTCTTGACGGTTGCAGTGTATGATTCGCTGGGTACTGCGTTAGTCACTAAGTCTAGATTCAAGATACTGTTGTGGGATACCAACGCTTCGGATCTCGCTTGGAGTAAGCCGCCAAGCGCCATTGATATTGCGCCTGCGGTGAGCTCTGCAAGGCCTGCGAGCATGACGTAGCGGGCGTTTGGTAATGTACCAGCCAAACTGGCTGTGAGTGCGAAGGGAACGGTCATGCCATCAGATATACCCATGACAGCATCCTCTATGGTCTGTGATGAGGGCTTCCAGAAACTGGCTCTTGATAGTCGAGCCCTTAGTCCTGAAGGCGAAGGTGCAGTAGCAATAGCTTCTGGATTCTGCTGAGTAGACTGTGCATGGCTCCTGCTATCAAGAATGGTCTGTGATTCTATTTCGTAGCTGCTGGAGGTTTCGTTGATGGCTGTTTGGTCAGAGCTCATAGAGATTGGGTCGGGGGTTTCGGACTGCGGTGACATTGCTGACTTGAAGGGTAAGAAATTGACGAGAGACAAATATGAGCTATCTGCTTACGACGTGACAAGTCGGCGGTAGTGATAAAAACACTTATCAGGAAGAGGTGGTGGGTCTCACTGAGGTCGAGAATTTTCTTGCTGATTTTCGCCGAATTTTAGTGTCAACACATCCAGGTCCTTTATTATGGGCGTCTCTAAAGTCCGACAACACGGTTATTAATTGCTCAGAACTGCTAGACCGAGCAAAATCAATCAGACCTTGACAAGATTGTACGGTAATGCACAACGACAATGGCGATGCGGGAGGACGAAAATGGACTAATCAAAGCATTGCTATTACTCAGGCATGTTTGCCTGCGCCAGTTCGCAACAATGCAAGTATCGTGGTACTTCTTAACAAGCAATCTGGTTCATGTTCCTCATTTGCGCTTCGACTTCGAATTGTATTTTTTTAGAGAACAGCATAAGTGTAGCCAAGGAAATGTACGCACAGGCACAAGCGACTCACTGTTAATGAATTGGGGACTCGCGCAATCCCATTCTCCCGGGGCGCTTCAATAAATATATGTATGTATTCGAGGTAGAGCCTTAACAGCATGCCTGCAGCCGGCGCGTGAGGATACAAGGAGCCTTTGTCGACTAGAGTTGCAGCGGACAGTCTGAACCTACATGTCTCATAGGGGTTCACTAGCGAAGCTATTCTTTCCTGAGTTTCGAGAGAGCTGCTGCAACCCCCTCATCTAGAACTTCTTTTGTTTTAGCATTTGGCTTTGAAGCTGCACGTTGCTGCTCATGCTTGCTGTTCTTTTGGGGCAGCACATCGACTTCTTCTGCGGCCGCTAAGAGGAAAGCTTCTTCTTCATCTTCTCCCGGTTGCCAAAGTGGAACTTCATCCGCAGTTCTTTTGACTGTTCCTTTCTGCGCGCTTTGGGCAGCATCTGGCCCTGATATTGAAGAGGGTTCTTTCGGCGTGGTTTTAGACGGTGCTGTCAACAGCTCTGTACTGTCTTCGAACAGGCTGTCTTCCCGCACCAGGCCCGCTGATGTCTCTATTGCTGGCTGCACAATCGAGCTTTCTTCCCTCGCGAGACCCCGTTTAGCAGCTTTCCTAGCCCTGAATGGCTCTCGTACAGTCCCACACCACCTTTGCACCTTCTTCTCACCCCATCCCGTGATCTCGCCAATTTCTTCTGGCCTTGCATTCACCGCAGCTTTTACACTGCCGAAGCTGGACACTAAGCTCAATGCGTCTGTCTTGTTGATACTTCTCGGCACAGTGATAAATTCTACCAGCTTCTCACTATAGGAGGTAGCCTGATGTGCTCGGATCGAGGTTGGTGAAGCATGTTCATAGGATTTGTAAAGCTCGAGATAGCGACCTGCTTCTTGCGCAGACCAACAAAGAATGAGGGTCATGTTGTTGATCAGGCTTGTCTTGCTCAATTCCTTTAACGATTCTTCATGATTCTGAATGTCGACCATCGTCAAGAGGATGCGAAGGTTGTATTTGTGGCCCAGTGCCCTGATACGAGAATAAACATATTCTGGGTGCAGTCGATGGTATTTGAGACTGAGGAAGAGCGCACATGTTGTGGCTCCGAGTACGTAGTCGGCGGGAATGTCACCGTACTCCCATGGCAGAGACTTTATGTAATTCAGTGACGGGTTACCCTTCTGACGTGGGGACACTAGAATCGAGGAGGGAGCTGCACGATTTGGAAGGGCTTGTGGTCTTGGCTGTTGCACCTTTTGGGCAACGGTGTTGTGGCCATTGGAGGAGCCTGGAGCTGGTCCCCGTCGATCAACTGCATCAGCAATGGCGGCGAAGTCAGCATCATCACCGAATTCGTCATCCATAGTCTAACATGGCGGTTTATATAAAGGCTGCTCCATTTGCGTGGGCCGTACCCCGGTGCCTGTTGTTCCCTACTAATAATTAAGGACTGGCGAAAATTACTGTGAGTGATATCCTCGGGTAAACCCCGGCCTCATTACACGCTAATCTTTTTGGTGAAGCAAATGACGTGAGGCAATAACATTGTGCAGACTCAACACGCACACTACCAGCTTTCCTGCCAATACCATTTGAACACACAACAAGATTCCTTATCTCGCTCTACTTCCAATCCTCCACACCACCCTCATCATGCCATCCCTCCCCTCCCTCACGAGTGATAAGCCATCCAATAGTGACACCTCTATCGATCCTGAGTCCGTCACCAACAAAGTCTCCAGCGCGATGGATTCGAATAAGGGCTCAGCGGGCGAAGAGGCCAAGGCGGGTGTCTCGCAAACAGCTTCAGAGGCATCAAAGGCGGCTGATAAGCTATATGAGGAGAACATGGAGGACGAGTATGCAAAGAGAGAAGGTGGGGCTTGAGCATCGACGCATCAGTGGATGAAGCCAGTGGCGAATATCATGAGATGCACATGTACGATTAACGACTTTCTGAGCATGCGGATTCACATGTTCAAAGGGCTTTGCTAGGCCGGTGCCTAAGAGACTTGCACCCAGAGCCCGATTCCCTTATTCAATCACGTTGCATTCTAGGACCAAATGCCTGATGGTAAATGTGCTGCTGTCCTGGTGATCTGGTCTTATGCGCACCTTCGTCAAGGTGAGAAGGACACAATAGGAGAGTGGCCAGCCGCAAACCTTCTCAACTCGAAAATTCTATTGCCCCAGTCTTTCAAAACAAATTCTTATGCATACATATCTTGAGGTGCAACGCGCTTCCGTATAAAACGTTGATTTCTTACATCCTACAAAAGCCAAGCAATTAGCTGTAACGTTGATCCAAGCCATGTTCATCGTCCACCCTGTCTCCTCCGCCAAGTCCTTCAATGCTAACGATGAAACTTGAGCGTGGAAAAAAAAATTTACTTCAACATCTGAATCAATAACACTATTCTATTCCTGCAGCTTTTGCTTACGGTAACTTAGAGCGACCCGGAAGCGACTCGCACTGCATTGCTCATTCGCACAGTCGTCTTTCTAAATCCCTGGTCTTGCCAAATTGTCCAACAAAACGAGGCCACGCGCTTTTGTAGGAAGCACAGGTCCAAGACTTTGTACTTTATCACGTACAGCAATATCACTACTGGATCCACGATAAGCAACACCAGAGGATACATCCAGCTTATGATAATCTCACGCATGATATTTCCATATTGCTAGTCTATATGAACACTGCAACATCAATCCGAATGCGCCTCACTTTTTTCCCTTTGAGATTTGCTCTCTTTCTTTGATTTTGTACGTATTGCTATTTGTTGGTCAGTCAATCTTAATGTGAGAGCAACTTGAAGACTACGCTTACTTCCAATGCCAACGATGACCGCAAAGTTGCAAACTGTTGTTCCTCGATGTTTCTGATTTTTAAGGCTTCTGAGCCTCAGAAGTGTTGGTGGCTAAAGGCAGTGGCCTATTGAGGCTCTGTAAGCATTCAATTACAACTCTGCGTGAGAAGAATAGTTGGAAAATCAAGGCAGATACTAATAAGCTGGTTAGGCTCGTCTGGTCGTCATTTTGAAAATGTGGTCTATTTTGAACCAATGTTCGCTTACCTAAGGATCCAAATTTATAAGACAACAACAACGCCATACCGCGGGGCGTACCGCACTTGACAGCACCATATGCCTCGGGAAAGATTAGCATGGACGTTGGTTCTTCATTGTATACTCGACTCAATATCGTTTGTGATGGTCCACGTTCTTTCCACGCATGCCCGCAACTGCAGTCCTCATCGAAGGTGTGCACGGGAAGCATCATCTCAAACGGGATTTTTCTCAAGGATGTATAACCCGCGACTCTGGGCTTTGCTGCTAAGCTTACTTACTTCCATTGCACCGGCTGTCGGAACGTTGTCGTCAGGCATCCCACGATCGACGAGTTCGTCTCTTGTCACCATATCCACGCGGTCTTCAAACAGGCTAGATTCATTCACAAGCTCTGTTACTTCTGTAAAACAAGGACCATCGAGCAGTCTGACCTCTCCTACCGCTGATTCAACTCGTATCACAGGAGATAAGTCAAGTGGGACAACTACGCCTTCAACAGGGTCGATAACTACAGGAAATTCTCATACCCCTGTGTCGAGCTTGACTAGTACCGCATCAGCATTGACTCTCAATGATTCACTGTTAAGGAATGAGACATCGCCCAAGAATTATTACCAAAAGTGGGTGTTTCGTATAATTTCAGATATATGAGAGGCCAGCCTCGATAGAATTCAATACCCCCAAATATCGAGATCCCAGCTTGAGATTTTTGCTAATATTCACGACTCCAGTGGCCCAGTAGGTTTCAGCGAGAATGTCTGGGGAAGTCCAAGTTATGTACCTACTGTTTGGATCAGTCCTCTGCTTGTGGGCTTGATAATAAGCGCTTATCACCATTCCCCCTATCCAAGCTCTGATGGGCAGATTGCCGGAGAGTTGCCAACATGTAGTGGATCATCTTTCGATTCTTTTTGTGTAGAGACTGTTGCGAATACTGCGTGGAGCAACCTCGACTTTCGTTTTGCATGGGGCCATACTCCGAGTTACCACCCATTCTTACCAGACTCACTACGGCCGTTTTTAAGCAGGATGCAGCTCTACATGGATAGCCTGGGAATCTTTTCGGATGTCTCTGTGTCAACGTACGTCCTTTCCTGAGTAACAAATTCGTGCATCGATCTACCAGGCATATCTTCAAAGCGAATGTTTTCCTAGTCACAAATCACATTGCGTCTCAAGCGCCGTTACTGACTGCGCACAAGGGCACAGCAAAACACCCTCATTGAAGCGCTCATGGCGGGCTGCGATCAGGTTCAGAACAATCCTGGTTTGCCTCTGGCATCTTACACTGAGTTTACCTTGCCTTTCACTCACATGACATGCACTGTAGCTCCGACGCCAAGAACGGCCTCTAGTTGTCCTTCTATGACAGTAACCTATCCACAAGCTAGCCCAACTCCATATGCCACGACAACTGCGATGCCTTGCGGGGACCCAGGCTGCCGCCCATACAATCCAAACATTGAATACCAGACCGCCGGAATCTGTGACCCGGTAAGTATCCACCATTCAGCTTGAACCACTCTGACCTAATTTGTAATAGGGAATGAAACATGAAGGCTGCTCATGCGGCGGCTCCGAGGTCCTCGGTTCCGTTTTGGAGCTGAGCGGTCCGCTTTCCAGTGAACAGAACCTGTCAGCTTATTACGAAGGTCTGCAAAATGCAAAAGCGGCTGTCTGGGCTGTGACTTTCATACAAGGGGTGGCCTGCTTCGGGACAAAAACACTTAATGAATCGCAAATCACCAGTGCCGGAACTACAACCATGTCCTGCCAGGCTCTTCCAACACAAGTCGCTGTGGCTTCCGTGACTCTTGATGAAGGGTTCTGCATCAACATGTATCCCGCGAACGACTGTAGGGGAAATATGAAGCAAGCCTGCTACAACCCGCTGTCTTCTTTTACTTGCCTATCGGTAAACCTCCTACACAATCCGAATCCACAGCTATTCAATAGCTTTGACGTCGTGCCGGCGTGAGAATTTGTTCAGCAGGATTACATATCTGAACTTAAGGCAGCTGAGGTGAGGTTGCTAGATCCTCCACCTCTATTATGTGTTCAACATCTAGCAAATATAGTATGACAGCTTATCGCGCTTTAGCATTCGTGGCACTGTGGCCACCACATGCAATTGTATTGTAGCGACAGATTGTACATTTAAAGTAAAGGACTACGTTTATTCCGAAGTGAACTACAATTTCCACAGCTGGCATGATTGATAGGCGTTGGGCATGGGATTTGAATGCCGTGAAAGATCGTGCAGGGGATGCCGGAATATTCGATTGTGGCTTTTTTGAAGAGAGTCAGTAAGGATGCGCTTTCGGAATTATTGTGAGTCAAGTAGAGTTAAAACCTTTCGCCCTTTCATAACGCGCGATATGCCCCCACATTTAGAATTCGACGCATGATCGAGAAGTAAAACTAGGATTGAGTCGAGTCCGAGGCTGACAATCTCCTCTGAGACTCCGTGGCTCCCAAGCTCGGACAACTCCGCTCCTCGAGTCTTTCCATGAAAACTTGTGTTTTTAGGTTAGTAAGCAGTATACTACGCTGGTTAGGCACTGCTTTTGACGGCCTGAGGTGCCAAGCTACATGTTTCTGGTACAAGATACACATTCTCAGCATATGAATCTAATACTATAAAATACACGTATCCAAAAGTGATGAATTTAATTTGGCCCAGAAGGGACGAAAAGATTCATCGATGGAATCATTCTTGTAAGGCCGCAAATTAGATGTCCGATGCACCGTTCACTTGGAACTTGCAGAAGAACCCTTCGTCATCTTCAGTAACCGCCGGCAGGGACTTGGCCCGTACCAAAATCAGGAGGCTCGCGTGCTCGCTCGAGTCCATCATACCTTCCCGTGCGTGAATCGATAAGGAAACCTACGTGGTAGTTGAAGCACAGTTGAGCTACGAGCATGTAACTCACTACATAAACAGTGAGGTTTAGTATTGGCCCACAAACATATGTTTTCTTGTCAGGAGTCTTACGAGAGAGATCCAATGCCCTGCCCGAACTCATTGCGAGTGATCTAGCGACTTGCCAGCCTAAATTTGATCAGCAGCGTGTATCGAAGTAGCGAGGGGGGCTGTGAGTGAAAGGTGTACCGTTGGTAGGTAATAGATATCGTTGGTCGAGCTCACGAGGCCGAGTGCTGGCACCTTTTCTTAATCCGCCCGCACGGGTTTGTGTGAGCTAATCACGAGAGTCAGCGATTGTCTACTGCGGTAGCCATCCCCACGATCAACTCACGATGTAGATAAGCCATGTGTCAAAGCCAAAAGAAAGATCGATGTCACTCATCTCATTATAGTCGTATCTATCAACAAGTCCTTCCAGGCCTACTTCTTTGAGAGCTTCATTTCGGGCTTCTATGAATCCTTCAATTTGTTGTTCTCCTTCAACTGACGCAGGATCTGCCGGATCCGCTGGAGCTAGTGATCTCATATGATTAATTGATAGAGTAGTATCCATTTTTTGTCCCGCGTGGTAAAATGGCACAAGATCCTCGAAAACCCAAGCGCAGAGTCTGACACGATCTGCGCGACCAAACAAAGGATGAACGAAAAAGGCGGCTTCTCCTGGGGCGCAGCGCTGATATGGCTGACCGAAAAATGTACCCGTCGCTGAGGGTAGTTATGTCAGTGCTCTATCGTATCAAATCTTAGCATATCAATACCTTCATCAGTTGTATAGTAATAATTCCCTCCCTGATCCCAAACCTGTCCTAATTGATCGGCATTACAGGATATAAACTACGTGATGTATCAGCGTGTTGCGGGTAAAATGCTACGCGTTAGGAAATTCTGGGACGAATACCAGGTTGCCCTCCACATCCATGTCCAATGGATCTCGTGATCCTCTCGTTGAATCGTAGTTCGGCAGAAGCGTATCGTAACTTTTGATGCCTGCAATCTGTCCTGTTGTAATCTGTCCTGTTTGCCCATTCCGGAATTCAATCTCTCCTCCGCCAAAGACAGCTAAAATAGAATCGATTGGTTCAAGTTGATCCGTCAAAAAAACTACAGGTTCCATAAGATCATCTGCGATCCCATACTGAGGCCGGTTCAAAACGGTGAACACATTGGAGGAAGTTGTAACAGCTCGTTTCATTTGATCAGTGAGAAATTCGATTGTTGCAGGACTACATGTCGCGGTGTCGAAGGCATAGCCACCCGCCGTGACTGGGCTCAGAAGAGTGAAGAGAGTAGCTAAGCTGTATGCAACATATTTCGTCCTCGAGTGACAAGCCATGCTGAGCAGTACACCGAGGCCAGTCCTTTCTTCCTATAGAAATTCATCGAAGCAGAAGACGGGCGCACGAGAGTGCGCTTCATAACCACATTCGCATCCATCATAACGGTGGCTTGCAAGACAACACATCCTGACCTTGGCGCTATTCTAGCGTATTTCAACTACTGTTGGTGTTTTAATGTTGGAAAAAGAGCAATGAGTTGGACTACAACAAAGAACAGCGGTTGCGGGCGACCCAACACACGCTGGGTGTTGAGAGAGAGTGAGCCTTGTATTGCTCCATATCCCGCTCCTTCTACTCGTAGAAATGCGTGGGCCAAAAGCCTTATCGAGCTCGTCACGTGACAGATGTAGCTAACAGAAAAAAAGTCTAACGTTACTGTTGGAGCTAAAAAGCTTCAAAAATATCGCAATAAAACCGATAGTGGTCCCAAGTCGTATCTACCTACAAGCCAATCTTGATAGACCAATCGCATACATGCCAGATGCAGAATTGAATCCCTTCTCCGTCTTGGTCAAGTGGATAGGAAAGGATCTTGGTTCCGTCTGGACAATATGAGAGACTTCAAAGACGACTCCAGATGAGCTCAGGGGAGGGTGGAAAGTACAAACAAGACATTCGAAGGAAGGTTGGGCCAGAATATGTTTGTTGCCAGCAGGGCAAGATCCTCGTGCTCTTGGCCAAATTAGAGGAAATGTATGACCAGCATGATGTGATACATTAAATCCAATTACTCCGCTGGATCGAACAACCAGATGAGTACACATTCCAATGACGCAGAAGCCGGGACAGCGAGGTACAGCTGAACGATATGTTGCTCTTTGCTGCTATCAGAATGTTTGTTGCAACTCCTTTGTCTATTTGCTTTCGCCAGCTTCCATCAAATTCCCCTATTATCACGATAGCAGATGATTTACCTATGCTGAAGAATATTTAGATTACATTTCAAACATCCATATTTCAATCATTGGAAAACATGCATGCAGCCATGTATGCAATGTTTGCGGAGAAAACTATGCATTGGTTCCGTCTGAATGTATGGTGGATTGTGGAAACTTCTAGCTATTCTCCCAGGGTATTTAGATCCAGATTACTCCTAAACAGAATCAACAAGTCTTAGTCTCATCAAATTCCAACATTGACACCATCTAGTAAAGGAAGCACGATGGCCACTGCCGCAAACGAGCAACTTCCTCCAGGAGTCTCTCCGAACCATCCACTTGGCCCTCTCAGAGAACTACTTGACGAACTCCGTACTTTTACCCAGAAAAATGTCCACGATTCTCAATCTGATGACCTTGGTGTTCGCACTATCACAGCTGGTGATTCCTCTGATGCCTTGGTCCCAGTCTTCTTTCGCTGCACATGGCCGGAGCATGCCAAAAGCCGCCACATTCTCATCTGGGTGAAACCGTCCATCCCCAGTGTAGTCCTAGGAGAGGCCATCAACAACGCTTTCAAAGTAGTAGAGGCCCGTGGCATAATTACAAAAATGCTTGCTGTCTGGGCTGACGTCAATCCCTTCGCGGACACTTCACCACATGGGATCACGGCCCGCGAGACGGTGAGACTCACAGTTGGACTTGATAATATTCCTACCGAGCAGCAAATTTTCACGATGATGGGGGTGACAATGAATGGATTCATGCAGGTGGTTGTGGAGCCTGCGAGTGATGTATTGAAATGCTTCATATGTCAACAACCGCGCCCAATCACCCAAGAGAATTTGGACGACATTCGAAGATCGACATCTGGACTCACGATTTACTGCGAAAATTGCATCCAGGAACTCGGGAGGCAGGAGATTGACCGAATTCGTGGTCAGGCGACGACGGAGGCGAAGCAGCGCGCAAAGAATAGTCTGAGCAACCCTCCTGAATAGAGTTTACACCAGCCATATGTAGTATGTTAAGTCTGGCAATGCGACCTCGGAGACTTCGAATTGCTAGCCTATCAATGTACCATAGCTCAGGCACATTCATGTCTTTATCATGACGGCGGTACTGAATCTTACCGGTACTTCAATTCAAGAACCCCTTTCAACCACGATTCATTTTCCATATGTAGAAAGGATGCAAGTAAAGGCAATTTCCTTTTCGGTAGCCTTAAACCTTTGTATTGATACAGTACAACGGAGTGTCTCTAATCTGAAGCGATCCGCGGTAGCCAAGATGACAAAGTCATCCCCCATATGTCATACACAATGTAAGTGTTTTACAGCGATTGAAAATGCCGAAAAGTAGCGAAGGTATTCGAACGGAGAAACAAAATGAAATAAATCAGGTTCATTGGCTGGAGATGACGAAAGGAATTAGGCACAGCTCGCCCGAGGCTGTCCGTCACTTAACTCCCCGTCATAATCAATGAGATGCATATGCAGGTGCTGAGAGCCAAGCCATCGAGGCTAGAACGTCCAGTTCCAGACACAATGCCAGGTACACTGCGATAACATATACAGTAGCCAACGAGTCTGCGACATGAAACACAGCCTTTCTATCTCTACGGGGCTCGGATCTGCAGGCAAAAGGGAGTTTGTTGCTGATTGGAAGCGTGATCCTACCGTCGCCCTAACAATGTTACCGTGAATTGCTGCATGCCGTGTCGAGTTGCATTCCACGCAGTCAGCTTCTAGAATCAATGTGGCCAGATTGAAAATCCATAAGGAACGTCTCTCTCTCATCTTTTCCCGGCTGTCCTGATACTCTTGAAGAATCGAATCAAATCCACGCCACAACACACGCATAGTCTGCGGGCTGTACCAGCGGAGATCGCAATCGGAAGGAAATCAGATAGGCTCCAAATAATATCGTTAACGGCGGAAAGGTAAGATATATTAGTGGGAGCTCGATGATAGCTTGGGAATCTTAGCTGCCCCTTAATACCGCGCAGACCACCGGCTGGCACAAATTTATCAGCATGCAGAACTACCACAACCTGGTAGCTCTTCTCAGCTCAAGACGGCAGCTCAAGACGGAAATGGGTCGATAGCTTTTAAGGTATTTTACCAGCCTTTTATCCCTCGTCACCGTCGGCGGAGCAGCAACGACCATCTCTCCAGCTTAGTGCATCTGAAAAGAGTAATTAGCAAAGTTTGACGTGAGAGAAAGGTGCTCGCAACCAAGCTCAATATGAAAAGTTTTGGACGGATTTTAGTGTATCTTGCCTAACGTTTTATTCCTCGTCACCATCGGTAGAGGAGTAACGACTACCTCGCTAGCTCAAGTCGCTCACAAAAGTTGTTCAGCCAAGCTTCATGTAAGAAAAAGGTGCGAGCAACTCGGCTTGACATAACAATACTGCTTAGACTTTGTCATATTCGCTTCTAGAGAGAGTATGAGAAGGAACATCACCAAATTCCGCCCCCTTACGACCGAGACGGGAGTGGAGATTGCTATGTTATCACAATTGAGGGATCTACCCAAGGGCCGTCTCTAGAGCCTCTGACAAATCCGTGTCGGTTCTCCAACTCGTTTTCTTGTCAACATGAATGTCGAAGGAATCCTCCTCAAAACAGCAACTGCCAATTCGACTACAAAGACAGTGTAGTGACTTCTTGAGTAAGTGACGATTCTTACGCGACTCAAGGAGTTTATCCCCCTGCTACTGGCTCTATAATGCTAAGATCAAGTAAACTATTAGTATGTCTATATATCATTCCGGCTCCAGAGCCCACCTTGAAGGGCCAGGTTTGATATGACTGGCCAAACTCGAGAACAATCAAGCATTTCGGTGTATCACAGGTGACATAGAACCCATACCCAGCAGACAGGTCGAAAGCATAGCGTCGACAATGATGTTACCTCAAATTACCTTGGTCAATTCGACTTCAACGACAACACCCAGCGAAAGTACACCAGTCTGTTGTTCACGCTAAACCACGATCTTGGGGGGATCTATCAAGCGGCGACCTGGAACCAGCAAGCTCTTTCTACCACCTCATTGGGATTGTCGACCATCTCGAAATCTCAGGCAACATCCACCAGCGGATCATCAAACCTTGTCAGCCGCGACAACAATCTGGACATCCATACCAACGTTCACAGCGAAGGTTTCAAATTCAACTCCTCACCGCGCAGCTGCAATTGGTCTGAGAGTCGCCATATCGAGTGACTGTTTACGGATATTAGAACTAACGGGTGTTCGGCGTTAAGGGCTTCATCCACGTCTTGGCATTGGTTCACCTCTCTCCAAGCGCGCGGTTGGTCAACTGCTGGCTATCTGACAGGATTGGATGGTGGTGTTGCGAACTATTTCAGCAGTCCATGCTGGCTCACTCTCCTCATGCTTGAGGTCTTTGAATGCATTTGCGGGCAATCTATCCTACAAGAGATCGCGGGGTTTCAGGTAAGCCAAGAAGAATCAGAATATCTACAGTATACCTTTATATACCTATATCAATTGTGGCAGTATTTGACTGATAGTCGAAAGGTCGCCTGCCTGTCCACCAATCTAGTGGCTCGGTGTACGGCTCTAGCTGCGACTTTGGAGGTATGGTGGTGGCGCAGCTGTGCGAGGTGCAGTAGTGGGCTGCAAGCGAGCAAGGCGAGCAAGGCAACCTCTCGAACCCAAAGTGCACATATAACTGACAGCACCCCGAGCACTCCTTCGAGCCTTCCTTCTAATTTAACTCATATTTGTTTTGACTATATACATGAGCCATGTCCAATACAACGAGCGATGATTGGGTCCACGGCTGGGTATCGTCTAATTGCGGGCGTGGGACCATCGACATCCTTTGGAGTTGCCTTTCAGCAATCTTTCTCTGCGTGTGGACAGTGATACATCTTCCAGTTCCCCGTTACAACGGAGAAGCTGAACATTCATTGAGGACTAAGATTGTCAGAAGCAAGATCGTGCCGGCTCTGATTGGTCTTTTTGTTCCGGAATACTCGGCCATGATTGCTCTTGATGAATTGGTAGAGGCTCGTCACGCCAAACATTTAATGCGGATTCATCTTGGTGGAGACAATTTCACCCTGAGCCGTGGGTTTTTTCTCAAGATGGGTGGTTTCTATCTCAAGTCAGCAAGTGGCGTGTGCCACCCTTTGCTGAAGTATGACATACACCGACTAACCCATAATTATTCACGACTCTTTGAGGATCCTGTGACTCAAGTTAAGGCCATCTCTCAGGATCAGATTGATGATTGCGCCAATGCGGACACATTTACAAAGCTCATTGCCTGCGTCCAAGGCATCTGGCTTATGAGTCAAGTGATATCGAGATTATGCCAGCACCGCGCTGTTACTCTCCTCGAAGTCAGCTCAACAGCCTACGTGTGCTGTGCTATCATTGCCTATGTAGCCTGGTGGAAGAAACCTCAGGATTGTAATCTTCCAATCTTCATTACCTGCTCTGATGAGGCAATGAAGGAAATCCAAGATAAGTTTTGGGACGGCAATGCGCTCGGGCACAGTTGGGCAGAATTTTTGTGGGCAGGTAGATTGCCTATTGGAGCATGGTCTCTCAAAACACGGAGACCATCCACCTCGTTCAGTTCCTTGACGCTCACAGATCTCTGGGCTTTGATTGCTCCTACAATCGCCGTTGGGGGTGTTCACATTGCGTCGTGGAATATTGGCTTGCCCTCAAAAGTCGAACATTGGATGTGGCGTGCGAGTACGATTTGCTGCTCCATTATCCCAGTCCTGTTCGCGATTTTGGTACATTTCTACGACCAACGGACGTCCAGACTTCGACACAAGGTACTAGCGTTTTTGCTTTTCCTCACGGCTACGCTCTACGGATTGACGAGGCTATACATGATCGTTGAGGTATTCTTGAGCCTTCGTACGCTACCTCCGAGCGCCTTCGAATGTATCCAATGGTCGAGCTTTGTACCGCACATCTAGCACCCAGCTTATGCCGGATTGTCAATTATGGGGCCTGGATGGAATAGAGGGTTTTGACTGCTCCAGCTAGCCTGGGGCTTTGGATTCGATAGTGAAAAGATTAGAGCCGTTATGAACAGCCAAGGTTGGGACCACTTTGGTATCTTGTGGAACCGTAATTAAACACGAGTTGATTCGATGAAAGTGCGCCAGAAAGGCATGACGATCGGGTCAGAGCAACTGCATGGCCTCCATTAATCAAAGGCAAAAACCCCGATCGAGGATAATCAGTCAAGACGGAGCCCAAGCTGGATGAGAAAATGTAATCAGAGAAAACGTTCATCTATACCAAATGCATCAAGCACTACCTTCGACGACGACTTCGGTGCCGACGAGATCATTTGCTGGCGTGAGCAAGGCCTAAATCGAAGCTCATTCCATTCTGAAGACTTGAGCGAGTACATATGATCGGGACACGCGAAACAAGTTATTCAGAGAAATGATGAATGGCTAGCCACGTGATTGAGATTGAATGCCATGCTTCGTACGCATTCTCACTTTCCTTAAAGCAGACAACAGGGAAAAGGTTGTCCATAAGGCTTTAATGGCAAAAGAGAGAAGTTTTGGGACTGTTGCGGCTGGATTAATGAAGAAGTATCAATGGAGACCACGATGTCTAGATCGCCGGAGGTAGGTTACATAGCGATCGGGACTCTATATCCAATGATAGAAATATTCATTCTGTATCACCTGCGAATTATTAGCATATGCTACTAATTCAAACACAGTTGCTCCAAACCTAATCCTCCCAATCAGCTAGGAGAAGGATGTTTTGATAGAGAACTAAGCGGCTTACTATATCAGACTTCGGTAAGAGATGTACATAACAGCATCTTTATATGGAAGACCTTGACAGGAGATCTGTATGGGAGACAAATTAGGATATCCTAAAGGGTGCATCGTATAGGAGTACTATATAGGAAGTTGAGGTAATGCAACCGATCCAAATTCCACAAGAAAGCAGTAGGCGTGAGCAATCTCGACAATCCAGATCTATATATGAGACTCTGTTAGATTTTAGCCCCTCGTTTGTGATGACGCTATGTGAAAGTAAAGGATGGAGGGTGTAGAGGATCGTGTGGGCTGGAAGGAGGTAAGAGAGAGAAGGAGGAGGGAGAGGGATGAGGAGAGGGGGGGTT
>JASZXT010000623.1:0-15723 GCA_035521555.1 Lecanoromycetidae sp. Uapishka_2 | reverse complement strand
TGTCGGAGGAGTACGCTTGGTAGACTGTGATGGTGTCTTCATCGTAGAGGGCGCGGATTTGCCGATAGGGGACTGGGGGGGTGGTGGTGGTGGTGCTTTGGGTAGTTGTTGCCATGATTGTATATAATTGCCGAGTTGGACTTAGATGATTGGTCGTATTTTCTATAGAAATTTGTATGGAATGTTTGGGCTTTGTGCACTGTTTTTATATATAGGCTGGTTGGCGGATGATGGGGCGAGGCTGTGCTTTGGTTCCATTGTTTGACTTGACTCATAGACTATTTTGGGCTTAGCGAGATACTACAGACTTTCGCTAGACAACACTGTAATGGAGATGGTGAGGATGGCTCTTGTTGCAGCGAGGTTTGGATCAAGTTAGTCTGGATTTCGAAATATTCTTGATTGTTGTTTTAATCTCATGATGGTGTATAGCTACATTGATAATGAGCTTCAGATGTACCACCAATCACCCCGATCTATATATTCCTATGCGCCTCGCTAAATTCAAATAGACTGTACGTTGCTTTTTCCTGATTATTGCGCATACTCATCACTCCCAATTGACCCACTTACATCCGCATCCTCCACTCCCTCCGTCGATTCCTCCGGGGCCCCCTTGTGCTGTGGTAACATTGACATCCCCAAATGGCCCCAACGCAGGATTGGCAAGATGCCCACCTACGGCCCTATCTTCAAGTTGAATCTTCTTCTCACTACTAACGATATGCTCTTGATCGTCCAGGCCGTAGCAGTAGATCATTTTGGAATTGATGTCCCCGCCGTGCCGGTCTAGCGTGATAGTCACTGGGTAAGGGAAAGAACCCGGTTGGGTAAAGTCGTTCGCTGAGGAGTTGGCGAGGCTAGTGGCGTTCTGCGATCCTGACGAGTGGGTTTGGGAAGACGAGGTGGTGTTGGGAGTAGGGTCGAGGAGGGTGGCCAGGCCTTGCTTTTTAGTCCAGATTTGGACTAGAAAACGGGTTTGGGCCCATGTGCAGCGAACCGATGCAGCGTTTTCGTCCGCGCCGCCATTGTCATCATCAGGAATGGGAGCTGTGTCGTTTGAGGATGTATTAAGGGGCACACTAGACTTGAGGAATATAGAGCGATCGAAGTAGGTATAGAAGCCGTAGTGTTCGGTATCTAAGCCGCGGTCATATAGCCGTAGTGGCTGGGCTGAGGGAGTCGGGTAGAGAGTCGCCGAGGCTGCGGTGCCGTCAGGATTGGTGGATGGGGGTGGAATGGCGTTTGTTGGATCGGGAAAGGGGTCGCTGCTGGCATTGTTGCTGCTGTTGGGCGTGCTGCTTTGGCGCTTCAGTAGTCGTGAGGATAGCTTCGTGGCGGCATCGAAACTCATGAAGAAGGGAGTGTATTCACCGTCGAATGGTGCTGCGTTGCCATCTGTAGTATTTCCGAGAAAAGTCTGATCTTCGAGACTTGGTGGTGATGGCGAAGGAGAGTATGTATCACTGCTGAAGGCGTTTCGGGCAAGAAGAAGTCGGCTACGAATGAAGGAGCCCGCAGACACTGCATTGACAATGTGTCCATACGATCTTTTGTTGATGTCGGATGCATTTGCTGCAGTGGCGTTGGAAGTGGCATTAGTCCCGTTCTGGAAGAGGATCTCAACTCTGAAGTTCGGCTGGTTTGGAGCATTAGGATAGATACTTTGCTGTTCCTCTTTCGGCAATGCACAGCTCCACATTGTGGAGGGTTCGACACAATCCGAGTCAGCCAATATATTGTTCGGCTCTACTATGGTGGAAACGCCGGTCGGTATGGGGGGATATCCGGTCAGATTAAGCCATTGAGACTGCACAGGAGTCTTGTTTCCTTTCCTAGTCAAAGTCATGCATAGAACTAAGATCAAGATGATCAAGAAAACGAGCCCAGCAGCAATCGCCATCAATATCCTCTTCTCCTTCTTGTTCTTTGGCTTAGCTCCGCCGAAGCAGTTTCTACATGTTGCGAAGCCTCGAGACTTTGATTTGGGCTCCCTGGGAGGAAGCTCCTTCTCTCTAATCTCCCAAGCTCTGGGTGCTGGCGACTTGTGCCCTGGCCTTAAAGGTGGATAAAGATCCGAGACACTGATTTGATCCTCCGATCGAGCGTACTCGGGCTCAGGCTGCTTTTGATATTTGTGATCGCGCGCACCTTGCATTGTGCATGATTCCAAAGGCTTCCTTCGCACCTCATTCATTACAATGGCGTCTTTCGCGGCCTGTTTCTCAGCAACGGGAGTGACTGGCTGAGGAGACATCGGTTGCCCGTAATTAGTCTCATATGGTGCCGGCGTACGATCTGGAGGCATCACAGCGACGTACTTCTTGGGTGTTCGTTCTCTTTTCGGAAATGAATACGCAGGTGGCTGACGAGGCGTGGCTTCAGCTAATTTCGGTGTCTCTACGATCGACCTTACGGGCTCTGGCTTTGGCTCAGGAATGGGAGGTTGAGCTGCAGGTACAGGCTCAGGAGCACGCACAACAGGCGCTACGTGGGCTTCTTGTACCACAGGAGTACCATCCCAATCTTCAATGACTGTCGCATCACTTTGTGGTCGTTCCCTTGGCCCAGATGTGATTGCTTCCTGAAACGCTGCCGAAAATCGATTCGATGGAGCTTGTTGCACAGCCGGCAGATGGGTTTGCTCGCCTCGTGGCGATTCGAACAGCTTGTTCGGGCCAGCATCGATGCTCCTTGTAGCGGGACCTTCCTCAATAGGCGGAGGGCTTTTGGAGTCTGTCCTGAGAGGCAAGCAAACGTGGTTTTGACATTCGAAGAATGGCGTTGCACTGTGCATGTCGTATAGGCAAGCTTCGTAATACTCCGCTGCCAATCCAAAACCCTCAAACTTCGACAGTAATGCTGCCGAATCTGGCTCTGGCATTTCTTGTGGCTCCTCCGAGATGAAAGTCTCTCGTCGATCATCCTCGGCAAGGCCATTTTTCTCGAAATCCGCATCGATACTTGAGTCAGTCCAACTGGTATGAGGGCTTCCGAACTCCCCTGATTTTGTTGTTCTAGGAGGGAACGACTGGCGACGTGACCTACGTGCTTCCCGATCGTGGCTAACGTCTGCGGCTTGGATAGGGATCGAGGCTGGTATTTCAGCTTTTGTAGGCGTATTAGAACTAAACTTATACGTCATAGGTGACTTAGGGAAGAATGGCGAAATGATGTGGTTCCACCACCCCTGCGAACGATGCTTTGTAGCAATAGTATCCATGCTACCTCTTTTCGTAATGATTCTCAAGTGCGATCCCTGGGAATTGGATCTCCTTCGAGCGCCCATTAAAGTCTCTCCTGCTCCATCTTCATCGAAAACCGTACATGTAGACACCACCCCTGCGTGTGAATTCTTCTCGTGATTCTCATCTGATGCAGTGACTTGAGCATTGTGCTTTTTCGCATCTGGAGGAAGTGGTGGAATTGGAGGCACTACGTCTGAGTCTATTATTCTACCAGCATTCTGGGGTGGGAGCTGGGAATAGACACTGGACGCTGCTCTCCGCCTTTGCTCCTGGACCTGGTCTTCCGCCTCAACAGACCAAGGCGCTGTGTCTTTTGCAGGGGTGATGACGATCGATGGTGCGATAGAAGGTTGTCTAGAAAGGGCGTCCTGCTCATTCAAGCCTCCAGACTCTACCGCACTGGCCTGGGGGCTTGCAGAGTGCTCCGCAAGCTCCTCCGGAGATACTGATATCCCTATTACCACGGCTCGGTCAGATGGAGACAAATTTGACCATTTGCTTGATGCTCGCGACAAGTCGCCCAGCCGACCCTTTGACATTGAAGGTTTCAGAGACGTTTGTGTTCCTGAGCGCTGATGCCGGATGCCCAATGACTCCACGGTCATACTCCTTGCCAAAGGTCCTGCATTTTCTTGTCGCTTCAATCCTGAGCCTTGTCCCTGCTTTGTATCCCCCTCCTTTTCTCTGTCGGCCGCTTTCTGCACCAATATCGGAGGCTTGGAGAAGTTCGTGACAACATTCAATCCAGGCCATCTTGATTTATTCACACTCTTCTCTTTCTGGTCTTTGCTACCCCACTCCCTGCTCGTAGGTTTCGGTATCTCATACCTGTTACTACCCAGTGTAGCGTTTTCCTGCTCTGCGCTACGGTTCTGCGAAAGCTGTATCTGATGTTGTGGTGGGCTTCGAGAGGCGTTCGGTGTAGTAGGTGACATGACTTCTTCGCCCATGGGCGAGGAGAAAGGCATTCGTGGAACAAGATGGGGTGGAAGGTGGAGACGTTGCGGGGTGGCATTGTTTGGCCGAGGGTTCGCTGTCATTGTGAAGACTCAAATGGTGAAGTATCGTAGCTGGCATCCAAGGACTAAGATCTTAGAACGAGATCATGGAGGTTGTAGATCTTGACTCACAGAGAAGAAGTAACATATGACAAAATTTGAGGCTGTCGTCTCAACACTTGAGCATAATTTCCAAATTGGATGTAGTGAAGATCTTGACGATTATTCACGGAAATTTCATTAGTTTTGTCAATCAGTGATCGTTCAACAAAATTAGATTCGTCTCAATAGAACATCATTCATTGGCTATGTGGAATAAAACAGAACAATGTCAATAGGCAGCACGGGAAAGAATAGTGTCGTAGTCATGTTAGCTAGAGTCTCACGAACAACAATACGAGCAGAGTCAGTGTGAGACGATGAAGAGTCAACGCAACGTAACGCCGAAGAAACATTTGTTATCTCGTGCCTCAGAGCCTCATCCTAAATTAGAACAGTATACTCTCGCTGTCAACTGCTTAGCATCATGCCGATGGACCACCCTCCTCCCAGTAATAGCATCTCGAGACGCCAGAACGGACTTTAGCAAACCCCACAGTAGGGTCATCACCATCATTGGCTGCTTTTTCATCGCAATTTCTATTTGCATAAGCAGCATGTTTGCTGTTCATGCTAGCCGCTGTAGAAATATGGCTGTTGGATGGGAAGAGTGGATGCGATGCATAGATGAGGTTGAGCGGGACCCTTGCTAGTGACGGACGCCAATCAGGAGCGCTGTCGACGCGAAACACGAAAGCAGGTGACTGGAATTGGCGCTTAGGGGTTCAGGCTATTTTTACATCTTCGCAATGCCTGCCTCGCTGCAGAATACAGAGGGCTTGAATAGAGGATGCTGGTCTGTGCAGCTGTGAGTCACGTTGAATAAGAATGATATCGTCGTGAAAATTAACAATGTCATCTGAATAGCCAGCCACTGTACATATCAAAGTTGAAGCAGGCGAGGTATATAAGAGACAATCTATGCCATACATAAACGCCGTCAATAAGACCTCAAGTAACCAGAAGATTCATTGGGAAGGCCTTGGTAATTCCCTTCTAATTGGCGGCGCCTCGTAGACCTGGCCTGTCATGGCCCAACATAGCGGACCGAGCTCGATGATGATAATCTGGCAGTTGCAATGAAAGTTGCCGGGAAACCCTGAACGCCCTCTGATCTCGCGTCGTGTATAATTACGCATCTCCGTCGTCCTTTTTCTTCCCTCTGATTGCCTTGACTCGGTCACTAATGCCATCTTTGAACTTTTCCCACAGTGTCCTGTTCAGCTTGTTGCTTAACTCTCTGAAATTGTACATTTCTCCCCAGCAATCTCTGCCCCATTCGCATCCTGCCATATTGACAACAAAATCACGGTCTTTCTCAGAGTAGTGAATTCTGCTGTCCTCGCCATTTTCTCCACAGGCTCCCATCGGGAAACTGTTGATCTTTCTCTGCGGTATGAACGCTGTATGCGGCCTGATCCATGGTTGGTTAATGTAGAGGTGCTCCATCGCATCCTGCTCTTTGTGCTCCCACTCCATGTGCTTCTGTTCGTAGCCCACAGGATCCCACCAGATATCGAGTAGTCGATCGGTCCAGATACTGCGATGGATGAAAAACGAGCCGAGATTGAAGCCGCCGCAGTCTTGGGGAATGACGAGATCAATGGAGTCGGGTCGGCCATTGCCTGTGGGCGATCGCGCTACGGCGTCGAGGTGGGGTGACTTGAAAGGATGCGAAATGTTGAGGGGGTTGTAGACGTTGATGTCACGGTAGGTATTGCCGATGATGTCGTTGAATATATGACTTTGGAGGGAGTAGGAAGGTTCCATGACGAACGTATTCAGGTCCAACCACCAGAACCTTTCATGCTGTGTCAACAAGTATAAGGAAAGCGACGAGACATGGAGCTTACCATTGAGCTTTTGGGTACTTTCTCATGCAATTACGAATCGTGTCAACCTTCTCCCAGCTTTCTCGCCATTCATGGGCATAGCGCTTCTTGGTGCTCATGTCGACGATCTCCAAGTCGTATCCCCACTTCTTGGCGTACTTTTTCTTGTTCCTCACGCTGTCTCTTTCTATAGCCCATTCTCGCGGGCCTTTCCATTCCATAACGCCGCCTCCTTGATTAGCTGCTAGTATTACGACGAACTTGCTCCCGCCGCCTAGCCACGATTGCCGTCGGTACCATCTATGTGCGGCTGCTATGTGGTCAGTGCTTGTACTGACTTAACAAGGGTGGGCCAGGAACTTACGAGTTGCGTAGAAAAGAATGACCGCTAATATCAAACCAAGCACTATCCCAAGACGGAGTCTCATGCGCCATATTATTCGTCCGGTGTACGTAAGAAATCGGCCGGTCCTGCTCCCTTGAATTGGTGGCCATCTCCCTCGCCCAAGCTTCTCTTTATCTGAAAAGTCTCTTCGACCTCCCATGCTGAACGTGGGCAGGCTGGTAGATATCTTCCTTGCATGTCTTGAAAAGAAACCATTGTTTCTCGTCGAAAATGATGGGTATCCATTGACTTCCTCACTCCTTGCCTTCGCAGAGGCCCATGTCACGTTATCACTACTCGCACTCGCGGATCCGTTCATCGGTATATCGCCATATGTTTTCCTTGGGCTTGCTTTCCCGCTTACGTTGTCGAATGGGCTTGTCAGCCCTGGGCTCGACCAGCCGCCTCCTCTCGCAGGCGACGGCGACCGCGACAACGACATTGTGCCGAAGGGTGTCCCAGGTATAGGCGGTAATGACTGAGCGTAGCCACCCGTCGGGAAACCCGACGAGGCCCCTAAACGGTCGTTCGATCGTGGCTCTAGATTCAAATTTGTTGGCGGTTGTGCAGCAGACGACGTGCGACGTCGCCGTTGTTGCGATCCTGTAGTGATTTGGGTAGAAGCTGGGGACGCCACGGTGGTGATTATCTGAGTGGGAAGAAGCTGCTTCCAACTCTGTCAAAGGCTCAAAGGAAAATGTAGCGAATGGAGTTGCAGCGGAATTGGCCAGACAATGGGCGGATAGCGGATGGAAAATCGTTGTACGCCGAAGATGTTTTAGACACAAAAGACAATGAAGCGCTTCTTGCACCTCTCGGAGGCTTTGTATAGATATTACTGTGCTTCTGGCAACTGTGCTGAACTGAGGTGTGGTGGATTTTTCAGATTAACAAGGTAGGTGTGACCTTCTAATCTTGAGGATCAACCTTAACGGAAAGCGAACAGGGGAGAGTAAATTCGTTTTAGCGCTAGGCCCCCTCCAACAATTTTACCGTAGCTTATCCAAAGGTATTCCTCCACCTCCTCTCTTTATTCGTTGAAGACTTCAATGTTCATGGTGGCGACGCAATGTCGACGATGAAAGGGATGAGAGAGGTAGCTTTGACATGCTGACTGTATACTTTAGTCCCCAGGCTTCCTCTACCTGACATGGCCAATCATTTGCAAGATCGGAAGGACCTCAGGGCTGGGATATTGGCATCTTGGCGGTGGGGAGAGATTGCGCACAATACCGAAAAGGGATATGCGCTCCTGATAAGCCAATATTCCGGCGTTGAGTACGACTCAGACACTTGTTGATCTTGTAAAGTACCTGTTCTACATTATTTCAAGGGGTGGGGGATGAGGCCACCTGTTCTCAAGTACAGTGGTGGATATGGTAGATGATGAATGTATCCGGGAGACTAGAAGCTGATGGGCAAGATACATGTGGATTTCTATGAAGTGCATGGATACTGCGCCCTGATGACTCCCCAACGCCTCGCTCAATCATCGCCGTCGTGATGCTCATCAACGATAAGTGGAATATCGCGACTCGCTCACCAACGGTCTCAAAAACGCCATTGCATTTGAATACGAGGTCGATCCAACCGCCATTAAATGCTCACTATTCCCTACAGGAGTGTCAGTAGTTTCATAGTTCAACAAAGACTGCGAAAGAACTCTGCCGACTCACTCCATGCTTCGCTGGACTGCTCGACGCAGCTGGCGATTGTAGGACTTCTTGTCGTCCGCTGAGCCCCAGTACAGCTTCGATGCCTCAGGATTGACGAGAGTACGAGGATCATATGGAGGTTCAGTATCCTCGATTGCTTCGATGATTGCCTGGATATGATCTTTGAGCTCGTCCGGACGTTTGGGAAAGTAGCAGAGCACCCCTGCTTTAGATATACGATGATGGAACATTTTCGTTTCGAAGATGACTCGTGGCTGCTCCTCAGGGAATCGAGGACTTATTGCTATCTTGATCTTGAACATACCGCCATCCAGGTTCGTCATCGGTCGGCCAAAGTAAGTCAATAGCCAGATGAAGGGGTTTTGATCTACCATTTCCAGGTCTAGTGTAACCATGTCATTCTTCTTGTAGCTCTCGACGATTTGCTGGAATTGGCGACCGAGCTGAGATGCTATCGTAGTATCCTTCCGTACTTGCAGGGCGCCCTCTCGCGCCCAATAGTCGACTTCACGGTAAAGAACCTCGTGAACTAATTGAAGCCTTCGCTTGAGCTCGGGGTAGTGAAATTTGCCAGGCATCGTGTTACCTCCCCCCTCAAATGGCATAATTGTGAAGTTCTGATTTGGTTTGACATCGTTCTCGGCTTGGTCGATTGTTGAAAGGTAGGAATCATAGTACCATAGGAATCGCCGTTTGCACAAGTCCTTGAACGGCTCAAATGGAGGGGGGGTTGGCTCGACGTCGTATTCTGTACGGGGTTCGCCCCACTCCTCCAGCAAAGGGAAGTCGTCGACTACACCGTCCGAGTGAATGCCAAGATAGTCTTCAAGGCGCTGGATGACGGATATTCGCAGGGTCTCATGTTTAATCTGGGAATTCGTTAGACATGTGGGGAAGGTTTGTCACTGACCCATCTTCAAATACCTTAGCGACGTACGCAGCTTGTTGCTTCTTGTCCTCGGTGCTGTTGGCGTTCTCAAACCCTGGTTCATTTTCGTAGGGATTGGAAGACATTAAGCTTTGTATCGATATCAAGATAGATTCGAGACCTTGAGCTGAGGACCACTCCTCTCCTCTTTCACCTCTCCATGTCCTAAATGCATCAACTTAGTCTAATTGTTGAAGGTTCAATCCCTCAAATATTACCCTAAGATTGATCTAGAATGGTTTTAGTAGACGTCCTGAGTGCAGTGGTTGACATCAGTAAACTCACAAGCACACTTTGCCTCCAGCGTAGATGTTAGGATTGAATCGGCATCGCCCTCCATTGGTGGTCTTTGCATTCACGGAAGGTGCTTTCTCGGGGTATTCTGAAGACTTTCGATTAGACGTGCGCCTTTGATGATAATATGGGCAGCCAAGCCTAACCATCAGGAAACTTGACGCTGAACTAAGCATCTGAAATTAGCAGCCGGCTAGCAAATATCCTTGGTACACACATCAAAGAAGCCAAACTCGTATGGGGTGTCGGGTGGCCCTATAATCAGAGCTTTCACATTGCGGACATCGCTGTCACGACAGGCTACGGCAATCGCTAGTCAAATCGGTCAGCCTGACCACATTGTTGCTAGTGCACCTTGTGGACGTACAGAGATCAGTGGTCTTTTGTATCTCTGAGAGCTCCTGAATCAATGTTAGCTGATGAAGGCAATATCACCAAAGGACACTGACGCGAATGATACGGTAAACGCTTTGATTCGACATTTGTTGGCGAAAACGGAATTTGTAGGATATAATACCTATGAGATACAGAACGTAGGTAGCTTTATCCTCTCACTAAGACATCATCAAAATTATTCATGGCTTGATGAGAAAAGATTGAGGATATGCCTGCAAGGCTTCTTGAAGTTTGTAGGATTCTCTAATAGACGATGCTAATGTAGGCAGCCAAAGTGAAATCTACTGTAAGGCTGGTCTGAGACCAATTACTTTACGGAGGACTAGCGCGTTTCCAGATGTAGCGACATAAGCCAGCGCAGTGACTCAAGTTGCAAAAGGCTATATCGCAACCTCCCTCCTGCGCCTCAAACCAAGCAGAATGAGCAAGGCATCAATCCGTAAGTACAATCTGTGAAGCGAGTCTCGCTTTGGGATCGTTGGAAACCTTGAGATTGTACAGCCCTGCAGAGCCTCTATTTCTAGCTGTACTCTGTAAGATTACACGTCAAGTTTAACCGAAAATCCTCAGTCGACAAAATGCTGCAAATTGTCGAAGTAGCACTGTACATAAGTGATTAGTGACCCTTCAATGGCCAGTGCACAGCTCGATTCTCAATTTGGAACAGAGGAATCTGTGGTCTGGGACTTGCAAGCAACTTTTGCTTGAGCGGTCGGAGACTCGCCTACATCGAAAATTCCGCTAGTTCTATTCTAGTGGAATTGCCGCGCTCCATGATACATCATCCAAGGTACTCGATGGCATTAGTTCTCCCATACTCCCACAACTCCACCATTCGTTTCGATCTTTATTTTCGCTGGTAACAATTCTGGGGGCCGAAGGCACTACTCCACTATAGCGCCGCTTCTTTGCATGCATTAAGCGGCTGGTATTTGCTCTGTGCCCCGTACATTCCATCGATTGACTGCTTCAAACCTCGTCGCACATCCACGTCCTCTACGACCTAATCACGCTCCTTACCGCCTTACAGAGTCAATTTGAGCTTTGCGCAAGCTATATAGGTCTACCAACAAGTACTACAGCCTCGACTGAAGCCTCGAGAAATTTACACCGCCGCGGCCAGCAAGGCTTATCATCATTGGCCATAGAGTGCAGTGGAGCTCAAGCGACTCTACAGGACGCGTCTCCGTTGGCAAGATTGTCTTCTCAAGCTACAATTTCTTTAAAAGGATACGGATAAGTCCAAGGGCGTTGGTCCAGCGCTGGGTCTAGCCTGGGCGCAGCGGAACGCCATAAGAGCGCTTCCCAAAGAGTGAGAATCAAGGCATAAAGCAAAAGCGTCAAAGCCTGGCTGCTCTGGGCCCTGTCCTTGGTTATGGCGGGAGAATATCAAGGATCTGCGAGAGATATTGCTGTGATGGCGGAGGGTAGGCCGTCAACAGATAGGCGACCTGGAGAGGGTGCCTATAATGGTTGGGGAGGACATCAACAGCAACAGAGCATTGAAGACAATCGATATCAGAATCCGAGACGGACGAATGGCTATGATCAAGGAAGCGTTCCAAAACCAAGATTCATGGGTCCACCTCCGGGGCCCGGAGATACACAGAGTCCTAACGGGAGCTTGCCGCATTCGCCAGTCGATGGGCGTAATGGTCGATCCAGAGACATGACGCAGAATATGCCCATCAGAGAGAGATCGCGAAATAACGGGGGCCCTGGAGGGAAGTCCTCGGGTACCTTGCGGCTATGCAAGAAGTGCAGTGAGCCATTGACTGGCCAGTTTGTGAGAGCTTTGAATGGAACATTCCATCTTGATTGCTTCAGATGCCGAGTAAGTGCAAGGTTTAAACGTTGTGGACGGCCCACTAACACTGGATTTACAGGATTGTTCAGACATCGTAGCTTCAAAATTCTTCCCTGTCGATGATCCACAAAATGAGGGCCAGCAATACCCGCTTTGTGAAACCGATTACTTTCGCCGTCTTGACCTGCTATGTTTCGACTGCGGGGGTGCCCTACGTGGATCTTACATCACGGCTCTTGACCGAAAGTACCACATCGAGCATTTCACCTGCTCAGTCTGCCCGACCGTATTTGGCGCTCAAGATAGCTACTACGAACACGAGGGGAAGGTCTATTGCCATTATCACTACTCAACACAGTTCGCACAGCGATGCAATGGATGCCAGACCGCCATCTTGAAACAGTTCGTCGAAATATTCAGAAATGGCCAAAATCAACATTGGCATCCAGAATGTTACATGATACACAAGTTCTGGAACGTGCGACTGGCACCTCCAGGTGCTGATGGCAACAATCAAATACAAGCTGAGGAAAATGCCAGTGAAGAAACGCGCACTTTAGTCCGCGTGGAAGAGGAACAGATGGAGGCGAAAGTCTACCGTATCTGGAGTGTCCTCTCTGCCTTCGAAGAGTCTTCAGCAGCCTGCATTTCTGATATGCTTCTTCATGTCAGTAATGGCTCATATGTAGAAGGCATACTGGTAGCAAAGAAGTTCATCGCACATGTCGATATTCTGTTTGGAGCTACTGACCGACTGGACTCCCTGATGGTTTCAGAAGGTGTGAAGAGTGAGTCGAAGACATATCCCAGAGCTGAAACCAGATTTCGGACTAACATTTTAGGTCTTTCTTATGGACGTGAAGCAAAGCTGCTTTGTAAAAAGATAGTCGCATTCTTCTCACTACTATCGAAAACTCAGGAGACTGGCGTTAAGAAGCTGGGCGTCACGCAAGAGCTTCTGTCGCTTGTCACCGGGCTTGCTCACTATCTCAAACTCCTCATACGCATCAGCTTACAGGGTGCCTTGAAGCTAGAACGTGAGCGAAGAAGCATTGAGGGGCTCCACCGCTTCCTTGCAGATCTAGAAAATCTAGAGTCTCTAAAAGGTGCACACGAACAAAATGACTTACTTTCCGATGTCTCCAACCTGGCAGATCAGCAATCAGATCTATGCCATAAATGCAAAGAACCTATCGATGATGAGTGCACAAAGTTGGATCAGCAACGATGGCACAAGCATCACCTGACCTGCGATTATTGTGAACGAGTCTTGGGTAGCGAAACGCTCAGAGATGTTTTGTGGAGCGAAAAAGAGGGTCAAATATGCTGTCGACGCTGCTACGAAGACGGCCGAGCGCAAGATGCTATTGCTAGCTTCGAGGCCGTTACTAGGCTACAGCAATACGTATACCTCCTTCGCGTTGCTCTAGCAAGGCTTCTTTCTGTTCTTCGCTCTGGAGGAACCCTCCCACACACATCGGGTATGCTCTTCCACGTAGTATCTCTTAGCTTTATTGACATTGCCACAGATGACCCAAACCTGGGTACGTACAATTCTAACGAGGGTCATCGGGTAAATCAGAGTGGGCAGCTCGATCCACCACTTCTAAGGGCCAATTCAAGATCCAAGTCTTATGGTGGGACTGGTACTACCGCTGGCGATAACAATTCATCATCCTATGAGCAGACCGTTGGAGAAATGAAGAGGCTTCGGTCTACCCGCATGGACACCCAGCTGTCTACCAATCTTAAGAAAGCTCGTACATCCCGGATACTTGATGGACCAGAAGGATTCAGCAGAAGACCGGGCTCGGCCGGCGCAGATGGCTCTGATCAAAAGCAGCATGGCTTCCACATTGTAGAGGACCGAGATGCTAACGATTCTACCGTCACTACATTAGCTTTTGGCAACCAAGACGCGCTTACGCTCGACGACATTCCAAGAATAGTTGCTGCTGAGCAAGCGAAGGAACAACGACCCAATGCTTACAAGCATGCTAAAAACCAACTGATTGGCTCTGGAGGCCGAGAACCCAAATTTCACAGCGGTCATCAACGCGGAGTTTCAGGTGGGAATGATCTTGACATACCAGGTGAGGCAGCACCACAGAGGACCAAGAGATACTTTTCTGAGCTTTCTGCATTGGAATATTTCATAGTCCGTCACGTTGCCGTGCTTTCGATGGAACCTTTGCTGGAAGGTCGTTACAATCTGGAAGATTTGCTCAATTTGATCGAGACAAGAAAGCCAACATTCTGGGGGAAGTTTGGTAAAGCTTTTCAAAAAAACGACAGACCGAAACCTACCAAGAAGAAGGGTGTTTTTGGCATACCTTTGGATACTCTTGTTGAGAGGGAGGGTGTGGAGTCGACCTATGGTGTTGGTCCCGGCGCTTTGAGAGTACCAGACATCATCAACGAAACCATTACTGCTATGCGGGGAATGGACATGTCTGTCGAAGGTGTCTTTCGGAAAAATGGCAATATCAAGGGTCTCAGGGAGTTGACAGAAAAGATTGATGCTAAAGAAGGCGATGTAGACCTCTCGCGGGAGAGTCCAGTCCAGGTTGCTGCTCTTCTGAAGAAGTTTCTCAGGGAGCTGCCGGACCCTCTCTTGACTTACAAGCTGTATCGCTTGTTTATCACTTCACAACGTAAGCCAACGTACCCTGAACTCCATTACGCATAGTGCTGACTAGACGAAAAGAAATCGAGAATGAAGATAATAGAAGGAGAGTCCTCCACCTTACATGTTGCCTTCTCCCAAAGAGCCACCGGGATTCGCTGGAGATACTATGCTCGTTCCTCGTCTGGGCCTCGTCATTCTCTCAGGTAGATGAAGAGATCGGCAGCAAGATGGACACCCACAACCTTGCAACTGTGATCACTCCTAACATACTTAAGGAGAAGAGCGCGGTCGTTGGCCAAGATGAAAACAGCTTCCTCGCCATTGAAGTGATCAACACGTTGATTGAATACAATGACGAAATGTGCGAAGTAAGTAGTGTGAATTGAAGCTGTTACTAGACCTAGCTAATCAAATTTGACAGGTTCCAGACGATCTACAATCTATTCTCATGGACTCATCCCTCTTTACTAACTCTTCTGACATAACCACCAAAGAGATTTTAAAGCGCTTCGGCGATATCGGCCGCTCTCCAGCTCGTCATCCTCACATCACCGACCCCAACCATCCTCAAGCCGCAGACTCGCCACCTCCCTCCAGCAACACCCCCAATGCTCCTAACAACGCCAAACCGGCAGCTCCGATCATCACTCACGTCGACACTGACCCTTACCAGACACCCACTTGGCCTAAGGAGTCAAGTGTACGACACGTACAAGGCCAAGCACAAGGCGCGCCTACCTACCCGAGCACAAGTAACAACACGCCGCCTACAAGGGACTATGAGTTTCGGGATCCAATGAGCCCCTATCATAGACGCGGTGGCAGCAGCGAAAGCCAGGCCTCAAACCGAAGTGGTGGGCCCGGACACGCTCATAAGTACTCGGGGTGGGGCAACAAGGGACAACCTGGGGGCCCCAACGCCAATGGTGGTGGATGATTACGATTCTTTATGCAAACATACTCGCAACAGTTGGTATATCCATTTCTCTTGAAGGCGACTTGGCGGTCTGCGCGCCCGGTGCCGGCGCCACTCTACATCCTTGCGCTTATCTTGCCTGGCATGGCTCTCGGTTTGGGTACCTTAGCATTGAGCGGCCGGCGTACTTTATTTGTCTCTTCCCAAATCGGTTGGAGTGGGAAACGTGTGGGTTTACTTCTAATTTCTTTTCGTTATCTGGCCGGTGTGAGATATGGGGTGATATGATGCATAGCGGCTTGATACCCTATTAGTAGCTTAGGGCATTATGTGTGTAATTGATTATACTTGATTGACAATACGCTCGCTCGAGTGGCAGAGAATTGGTGTGCAAAGGCTGTCTAGATTTGAAATGCTTGCAGCGCCAAAGCTCAATGCTCTACCCCATCCACCGTATCCAATGAAACCCCATCCAATTTATCCAAATGCATCAGTTCAGGACATCATTCGTAGAT
>JASZXT010000622.1:0-15799 GCA_035521555.1 Lecanoromycetidae sp. Uapishka_2 | reverse complement strand
GTGGAGAATAATGAGGGGGAGGGAGATGAGGATGACGAAGGAGACTGGGAGGACGGGCAGAATGTTGCTGGGGAGCAAAGTCGAGGTATGGATGGGTCTGATCAGGGGAGGCGTGAGGAGGGGCTGTTGGTTGATAAGTATAGAAGTTGTGCATTACGGGGCGTGTTCGATGAGATTACGAGGAAATTGATTGGAAATATGTAGTAACAGGCAAACAGAATGATTGACGAACATGAACGAGAATTTTGAATGCATAAGGTAGAATGTACCAATTAAGAAAGCATTGTACACATAGCATGTCTATTCATGATGATAGCAAAGTTTGTCTGTGTCTAATATTTCTCGATACCATGCGCATCGAACGGATCATGATGATCACTCAACTCTGCGTAGAGATCATCTTACCGTAATTCGTCTATTGCCCATTTCAACGCCAGCAATGCAACGCCATCATGCACGTCTATGACCATTTCTGAACCACGACTCCACCCCGCTTGAATTCGGAGAGATCGCCTAATATTTGGCTCTTGTCTGTAAGCTCTTTGCTTGGGAAGGTAGTCATCAGAGCCCAAGAGCGACTTCGACTCGCCGCATTCGCAGCTGTAACAAAATTGTAGACGTCTCCGATTGTCTGAGATGTGTTGAATCGAGCAGGCAGTCTTGTCCCGTCGCCAAGACGGATCTGTAATGAGAGCGTAGGCTGCGACTCGTCGATTTCTGGGGTAGGTTGTGCAGCACCTGCCGCTGGCGTTGCAGCTACAGAGGGAGGCGGAGCAGCAGGTGCCTCCGTACTCGTCATCGCGCCAGGGGTAGGACTTCCCAGTCTCTGCCCGCCACCAGAGAAGGGCACATACTTTTTCTTCGGTTGCACATATTTCTCGCTGTGCTGTTCCAATTTTACATCTACCTCCTGATTCATAGTCACGTTGAGTATTGACATTGGGGCTCGACCCATCTTAATCTGCGCCAATATAGGAGCATTTGCTGGGTCGTCGTTTCGAAAAAGTGGTCCATCATCGACTGAGAAGCCATCCGCCCAAAAGTGGAGCACTCGTTCGACTGGGGCTGCGCGTTGTGGTTGGGCAGCGTTGGGATCAGGGATCACCTCGCTGGGAGTGTCATCGCCACCGAGCGTACGCGCGCTGCCGGTGAAGCGGGAGGGCGCTGCTCGAGGATCGTCGCCACCTGGTCTGCCAACGTTCCTGAATATCTGTCAGTGCTGATTTTATTGACGCTTCGAGTGTGAGGTACTTCTTCGCTCGCTCCAGGATCTTCTTTTTCAAATCATCGGGATTCTCGACTGCCAGACCAGACTTCTCACCACCAGCATACAGATTTTGGTTTTCGTCATCCTCAGGCTCATAATCGTCGTCGTCATCATCGTCGTCGTGCCCGTGGCCCGCGTGGCTCGGTCCTGCGCCGCCCTTCAAATCTCCCAACGTAGCAAATTTCTTCTTGGGAGCTGGACCTGAAGCTGGAGGCATGCTTGAGGAGGATGATGCAGGTTGCGGAGCTGAAGGTTGGGCTGTGGATGGTTGTGGAGCTTCGTCCTGTGCTTCCTGTTCCTCAGTTGGATTATAGTACTCAGTTACTGCCGAGGAAAAATCCCATGAGCTATTAGTCAGGTACTCTTCAGCCTGTGGAGTTGGGAGATCAGCTTCACATTCTGGGGCTAATAGAAGAGACCAGTGAATAAACCTACCACATGCGGCGACACACCCGCAACATCTATGAATTGTGATATAAGCTCGTCTCGGTTCTGAGGGGCATCGGCCATAGTACGAAGGATGTTCCGTGAAGTGAGGGGTAAGAGCGACGAAAGATTGAGCAGCAGAAGTTTGCGAGTGAGAATGTTCTAGAACTCGGTCTTGTTCTATTGGGACATAATATCAGGCGGGTGAAAAGCTGTAGTAGACGCAGCAGAATGATCAAATGTTAAGGCAGCGTTGTGTCATTTTGGTATGCCATATTCTAGTGAGTACTGGTATGCCGTAAGAATTGCATAACGAAATTTGGGACCCTGGGCTTGGCAGCCATGGTCCTTTGCTGAATGAATAACTCTAAATATTTTGGGTCTAATATCGAATCTTGCCCCCAATTTTCAGACCCTGAGCTTGGCAACTTTGGTCCTCTGCTTAAATACTCGCAAAGACCAAAAGCGACTTACTTGCCTATTTGGGAAGACCAATCAAAACTTGCACTTAGCCGATTCTAGCTAGATGATGAAGATTGATTGGTGTCCTCAACGTATCAAGTAGCTCATTTTTGGTCTTTGCGAGTACTCTGGGTCCAACTTCAGCTCGCGGGTGCAAAACATTTCATATCGCTTTAACGAATATTTTATTGAAACAACCTTGCTACAAGGTATGTGAAAAGAAGGTATTGAAGAGATGAAGACTCGCAAACTTTACAGTGCGGAGGATTGAGCAAGTGCCCTCAGCTCGTGCTTATATTTTCCTAGAAAGTCCCTGACTTTTATCGAGAATTCGTTGCACCTTTACCCTGGACAGCAACCTCACCCTGCTTGATAAGGGGTAATCATGTTCAAGCCCATTGAAAGCAGAGGATAGCGCTGAAAGGTTGAGCTCAAAAGCCCATATCAATCTTCTTCCCATAGATCTTTTCGGCCAACAACCTCAGCCTCATAGGCATGATATTATCCCCACAATGTTCAATCACATCATGCTTCTCCACCGCGCAGCCAATATTGGACCATTGTGTCTCATCAACTGCCAACCTTTCACACCCTTTCCTCTTCTCCGTTCCCCACCATTTCGGCAACACACCCTTTCTCTTCTCCGCCAAATCCAGAAAATGCTTGAAATCTGGCACAGGATCATCTTCATTGTAGATGCCCCGATTGTCACCGGCGTATTTGTAATCATCCTCGACGCGCATGCGGTAACAATCAATCAGTCGTACAAAGGTGTCTTTTTCTGAGAATTGATGAAGGTAAGTATCGTCCACGAGGCCTTTGAAGAAGTCCCCTGCCTGCTTGGGCATGGCATCGAAGTCCGTGGTGGCTTTGGAATTCTGCTGCTGAGAAGAGGCACATGATTTCTTGTGAATCTTCCAATTGGCTTTCTGGCAGTCCCGGGAGCAGTAAGATTGCGACTGGCATTTGGCGCATCTTTTCAATGGGAGCGAGAGCTCTGACTGAGGTTTTTTGCAGTTGGCGCAGAATTTAGTGGAGGGATCGTTGGCTGCCTTTTCGGCTGTCCGCTCAGCAGAGGATTGAGGCTCTCGGCCTATTGCTGAGGACATATCCAGGACAGTGGAAGCCATAACGAGAACTACAGCTGTCTTACTACAGACCGACCAGTAGCTAGAAATGGCCGCTGCCGTGTGTCAAGCCGATATGCTTTCTCAGAATCAATTGAGCGAAACAATGAAAGAACAGAAAAGCATTGGGTGCTTCGATGTCAAAGCATGTTTGCTCTGGTGGGGAAAGATACCAAGACCTCCTTGATAAGATACCTACCCTTGAGGTAGGATATGACGCGTATTTCACTAGCGTAATGCCATACCTTGCTAGCTCGAGTCCTTTGACAGCAATGTACTCGTATGATTGACAGATTCTTTAACTCTTTGTTCCACCTTTCTGTAACTTCCCCATCATTGTATATAAAAATGGAGCACGTGAACAATTTTCGCCGGGTAATATTACAGAGGAATGAATCGGGGGAAGGCCTGCGAAAAACAGTGAATCCTTCTTTCCGTGTGGCCAAGCGAAACGAAAGACTGAGCGACAAACAATACAAAAGGGAATATGAGTATCAATATTTTATGATGTCTTTTTTACCACGAGTAAAAGCGCTGAGGTCTTGGAGGAATGTCGTCACTGATCCGAGAGCGATGGTCACACCTCGACTCATCCGTACAGCCCTCGAACAACAACCGTGAACAATACTTCTCAGCCGAAGTATATATTGGGCTGATTTCTGCGAGAAGCGTTCTCTATGAATGGACGTCTATAGCACTTACTTTTTATTGCTCTCGGCTGGAGGATCCTTGTTGAGGGAATCAATCTCTCGAATCACGGCAGCGCTGCGCTTCCGATGGATCGTTCAGCTCACAGTCAGTGGCGTTCCGTTTGGCAGGCACCAAATTCTTTGGGGGGAAGCTGTGCTCAATCATACGATCATTGCTTTTGTCGCCGGCAGTACTTCCCTCCTCACCTTCTTCCTCGTCCATGTCCTGGCCTACTTCCTTTTTCTCATCGTCGTCGCCGTCATCATCACCATCATCATCACCATCATCATCACCATCATCATCTTCATCATCTTGGCAGTCGGGGTGGTCGTCATCGCCATCGTCCTCATCCTCATCCTCGTCTTCTTCATCTTCCTCTCCATTTCCCTCTCCGTCTCCATGAGACAATCCGATTTGCCCAGCAATATTCATCCTGTTTTCCTCCTCCATGCTGTAAACTTTCTTCGACAACTCACCCCTTAGTGCCTCATGCTCTGGTGTAGCACTCAAGGCAACGCGGCGATTTATCCATTCCATGAATCTTTCTCTTCCCTCTGTCTGCCCCTGGTCCCAGATCTCCAACCAATCCGCGTAACCCCCCTCAGCGGTTCTTTCGGGCGGTCGTTCAGCCCCAGCGGCCAGAATCAATCACACGATATCGTCGTCACCACCCTCACCATAGACGGCATAGTATAGTGCATCGAGGCCGTACCCCAGCAAACGCCTTTCTGGCTCCAGAAATTGCGGTCCTGGCTCTTGAGACCAGATACTTGCCCCGGCTTTGAGTAGAAGCTCAACACACTCCTGTAGACCCCATCGAGCGGCAGTGCTCAGGCATGTGTGGCCATTATAAACTTGGTCATTGATGTCTGTTGTCCTTTCGAGCAATAATTTTACGATCTCGACATGACCCTGGCGCACAGCTGGCCACAAAGGTTTACGATTGCAGTCGTCCACGACGTTAGGATTAGCGCCAGCATCAAGAAGAATATTGACAATTTCAATGTCTCCGACACACGCAGCAGTGTGTAACGCTGTCGCTCCGTCTACCATCCTCCTCTCAATATCGACGCCGTTGTCTATCAGCAATCTCATGATCGCCAACTTTTTCGTGCTAAAGAGTCTCAGCTCCATCCCTCCCACAGAAATTACAACTTTGTTATCGATCTTGATAGCCCTCACAAGCGCCGTACCCCCCAGACAGTCTATGGTATTGACATCAACTCCGTACTCAAGTAGCAATTGTACAATGGGGAGATGCTGATTTGCGACTGCAAGTGCAAGAATGGGTTCACCCATGCACTCCCTCAAGCTCGTGTCAGCCCCTCGCTCCAGTAGGAACCTGCAATTATCAACCTGGCCATGCGTGACGGCTAGCATGAGCGGCGTCATCTTGTGAATATTCAAAGCGTTTAGAGAGGCCCCGTGGTCCAGCAAAAGCTCGATCACTTCAACATTCTGTCTCGTTGCTGCCTCATGAAGCGGCGTCTTCAATCTATTATGCGAATGCTCTTCGTTGACTGCTGCACCTCCATCGAGCAGCTTCCGCACGAGAGGGGCTGCTTCACTTGGCTCCTTTTGCAATGCTTCGTAAAGTTCAGATGACATGGTCGAGCCTGCTCCAGTTCACAAGCGAGAAACAAAGACTAAGAGATTTTCATAGAGACATTAAGAATACACAAACAAGAAGGTGACTGTCTTCAACGTTGTGTAGAAATTGTTCCTGAAGTTAACGCGGGATATGGGTTATGCTAACTGGGCAGTAAGTATGCAGCGTTCAAAAGTACCTAATTACCTTTTGATTTTACAATTTACGGCCCCGATATGAATATTGCACTGCCACAAAATCTCATATCACGATTTAGGTTTAGTGCTCACCTTGATAAACAAATGCGCTCCTGGAGCAATCCACCAGATTTTCTAATCTAGTCATTCGCGCACTGAATCAATAAAGTCACAAACCTTGAAGGGTCTTGCGGACAACTGCTCTCTCATTGAGTTAGAGATCGTCGTACATTTCTTGCAAATACAGTGCTGCTAGACTTCTTGCCTGACTCTATAGAATCTTACGGTCGAGAGCGTCCAGCACTCGAGCTTCGCCTGTGTTTGACCTAACCCTAACCCTAGGTTCAATCGGACATCTTGCTCGACGGGCTTGACTTAGCAAATATTCAACTGATTTAACCGAAATTAAGTCGCTACAATCTCGAGACTTTTGTGATATTCCAAGTAAATGAGCTTAGAGAGGAATGACTATATACTTTCCTGTGCTAGAAAAACCATTCATTTGACAGAGTGTCCAACTGTAAGCTTTGAAGAGCGGAGATCCTCCCGTATGTTGGCAACCTTGTGTCTACCTATCGATCAGTACATGACTGCCCTCGCTGCCATACCTCAAGGGCTCACTTGAACAAGCGTTCGATAAGTTGATCAGATCCCTAGCGATGATAATGGCCTCGATATTTGGTCTCGGAAGACATATACAGCACTGAGTCCACAGTTCAAACGTGGCGCTTGGTCCATTCTCTTAGTCTGCGTGATTACAGATTCCGTATGCGTTTCAACAGCTGTGCATCTCAATATCTCAGCTTCCAACCAGACGTATGCAAAGTTCTCGCGGAAGCTCTACCGGCCGAGAGCTGCCATTTTGAAGCCGAAATGGTCGCTTATACGGTGTGGTATCAAACACTAGCTACTGCGGAAGCTCTCAAAGATATCGAGAAGGCTGCGACGAGAGAAGCATAATGTATTAGGAGTAACGAAGAGTCTGGGTTGGTTTCATCGAGGCGACTCATCTGAAGTACATGCTAATGGAATGCTAGACGAACTAACACCAAGCTCACTATCACTCTACACTAAAGCGTTCTTGCTTGCTCGACATCGTTTGATCATACGATAGCTCGTAATTCTGGCATCGGACGAAGGAGTGTTAGTGCTATATTGTCCAAATGCTACAAGAAGAGCGGTGTCTTGGGCTTGGAGGGTTTTGGCAACCGTGAAACCCCGCTAGGATTCAACGAGCATCCTAATCTGGCGGGCTGCAAGCTCCGTATTACCCGCCTTGTCATAATCAGCTCTTACACAACATCTATGTCACTAATCTCCTGTGTGGAAGATTAGCATTGACGGCCTGATAACGAAGCCCTGACCACTTACTTTTCTCTTTCGCCGAAGTTCGGCATAGGCTTCCACCCAAATATTTTGGCTGCGACAGGTTGTTGTTCCATTCTTGGCCGGATCTCGATCACAGCTCGGTTTGGCTTTATCGACATCTTGGGGGCTAGCCAGCCATGGCTAGGTAGCAGTAAATAAAAGGAGCGCCGCGAATAGCGTAGCAATTTCCCTAACCACTAACCTTCGGCAATGGCCAGTCAGAAAAATGCAGATACTTCGCCTCTGCTATTACGGCGTCGGGATCCCATTCCTGTTGAAAGTTCCCTAAGTATTTCCAGTGGTCACCTCTGTGTCTGAACTCGCCGGTTAACAAATCGTAGGCCTTGTGTGGTAACACTACAGCCGAGTCTCTGTACATAGTTGTGAGAATGTCCATGTCGTAGTCATCGTCTCCCGATGCTTCAGCAGCATTCATGACACGATTAAATTCATGCGTGCTAGTCTTTAGTAGAAGAAGTTGGGAACTCAGGACTCGATCTTCGAAGCCCAGCCAATAGGCCCGTGGCATCGCAACCATTGCGTACTTCAGATCTATCAGAAACAATTCGTCCATGCATCGAAGAACAACTCCGTCAGAGTCAAGGTGGAGGACACGTCGGTAATCGGTTTGATTAAAAGCAAGGAGCTTTGTGTAACTCTCTGCCCAAGTCGCTGCCTCAACGTTCAGCTATATCGTCCTTGTATTCAGCCTTTCTCCTTGACTTACGATCATTAATGGACTTGCGTTGGACTTCGATGGGTCTCAATATGACCTGGTATTCATCGCTGGCCTTTCTCAATAAACGTGCCTCTGCGCTGTCGCCTTCTGAGGGAAAATCAGACGGGTACATTAATAGACGAGACGGCCGGCAGTCAAGGCGTTGCAAGCTTTCGAAAAGCATCACAGAGTTGCACAGGTATGGCAGAGTCGCCACATATTGAATATAGGCGAACTGTAGCCAGTCGACGCTGTCGGGAAGGTTGGTATCTGATCCCTTTTTTTGACGAAATTTGCGCATTCCGTGCAAGTCTTTGGCTCCCAGAAGGCCGTGGATAAGAAACAGGAGCAATACCAATAAACCAAGGTATCCAATAGCAAGAAAGCGCTTCGACAGCATGGCATTGGGAGCAGATGCCTCGAAATTAAATGCTAAAAGTTCAAAGAATTTCAAAGTCACGCTCAATTTGATCATGGATTCAGAATACGAGCGGACTGACAGTGGGGACCCGGATATATCGAATCCAATCCATCTAGCATGAGTCACGTATTAGTGATGCTCATATATTCACTTATGGTCCAGACGGGCCATGGTGGGCAGGGAAGGTCACTCTAGGAACTCCGCCACAATTTTCAAGCCTATACCCAGGAGGTATACATGGATCTGATGTGTTCACCATAGAAGTTTGTCAGGGTGTGACTGGCCCTCTATGTGGAAGTGGATGTCTTTTTGACCCTTCGCTGTCCGGGACATTAGACAATTCCCAGAACTCGCACGATCCCATCTCCTTTGATGCTATCAGCGGTGACTCTCAAGAGCAAGGTGTGACCGCCTCCGCTAAAACAAGCAATGCGTCGTACGTGCGAGACTTACTAACATTTGGGCCTCACGATGGTTACAAGCCAGTCGACGATGCCGATATTTACTTGATATCAAATTACTCTCTGGTGCGTGGCGATGGTAGCGAGCACCCTCTGTAAGTGGGATCGCTGTCACTTGGAGCTCCTACACCAAATCAAACTTTTGATGCCATCGATTCCACACTTGTTCCATGGCTTCTTCAAGCTCAGAATGTCATCTCGTCGCCTTCATATGGGCTTCATTATGGGTCGCAAACCTCAACCTACCTCTCTCGTTATGGCTAGGAGGCTATGATACGTCCAGGGTGGTTGGAACAGTTTCCACTCAGGGTTTTGATTTAGACTCTCAAGATCCGGACTCGAGCATGTTGACGCTCGATCTGCTGGATATCGCCATCGGTGTAGACAATGGTGGTTCTCCCTTTCCATTTTGATCAAAAGAGGGCTACCTCGTATCCGGCAATGCCTCCACACGGACAGGTATTCAGGTCTCTTACAATCCGGCTCACCGTTACCTTTATCTACCCAATAGTACATGTGCTGCCATCACGAAAGACCTTCGCGTTGCCTACCAGGCTGAGTATGGACTATATACATGTAATACCGACGATCCTTCGTACGCCAAGATCGTGACGTCCCCGTCCTACCTTACTTTTACATTTCGCGACGAACCTCAGAATCTCACCATCAACGTGCAGCTCTCACTTTTCAATATGACATTGGAACCCCCCCTCTCTCCGACTCCTACAGCCTATTTCCCCTGTTCAGACCCACCAGACCCGGGCGCACAAATATACACTATGGACAGAGCGTTTCTGCAAGCAGCCTTCATTGGCGCCAATTGGGATCCCTCCGTTCAGAGGTGGTTTCTTGCCCAAGCTCCTGGCCCTGACACAGCGTCGGAGCCTCTGCAAGTACCCATTACCAGCGCCTCGATCACCGGATCTGGAGCTAAATGGTCTGACACCTGGCAAAGCCATTGGGCTCCCCTCCCTTACCCAATTCCCTCATCAACATCGAACCCAGCGACTAGGATCTTATCAGAGGGATACCAAACCGTCGTTGCTCATGCGGGAGTTCCCAATCTACGTTCTTTGCGCTTGAGGCACACTTTCACTTCAAGCGTGGCAGAAAGTCCAAACCGCGAGTTTTCCCGCCCTGAGTTGGAGTTTGATATTTAATGATATGTCCACTAGTGACGTCGAAAGGTTGCATCATTTTTAGGCTCAACTCATTATCAGTGCTGCATCTCGTGGTAATAGAAATGATGTTAAGCAGCAAGTAGTTTTCACGTCTTCATACATCGCCTGTAATTTTAACGACCACATCGCTAGCATTTTGTACCATTGCAGGTGACTTTTGCGTAGTTAGGTACTGCAAACCTACTTTGTGCTCGCAACCTTCTCATAATCGCCGCCAAATTCGTTGTACCACCTCTCCACCACCTTCTGACTCATTCCAGCCCCAAGGACCTGTTGGTCTTCCTTCCAAGCCTTCGTAACATCCGCCATAAACTCCTCTACACTTAATGCGTTTGGATTTTTGTCTTTCTTGTTGTCGTCCGGATCTGCTCTCTCCCTATGTAAATCTGTCGCCACGGTCGGTGGTACGATCTCCACGACCCTGACCTTAGTGTCTTTCAACTGTGTCCGCAGGTTCATACTCCAAAAGTGGATCCAGGCTTTGGTACCGTTGTAAACTGGATTGATGACGGAAGTGGGAATGTAGCCAAGGACAGAAGAGACATTGACAATGAGTGCGCCGTTGGGTTTAGATTTGAAGTGGTCGAGGAAACCGATGGCGAGATGCATGGGGCCGCGAATGTTAATGTCTATTTCTTGGTCTGCTTTGCTGAGGTCGAAGTTGTTGATCTCGAGGGGACGTTGGACGCCAGCATTATTGATAAGGCAATCAACTTCTGGATGGTCGTTTACGACTCGTTTGATGAAGCCTGGGATAGCGGAGATGTTCCCGGTGTCAAGGGCGTAGTATGGGGTCGAGTGACCCATCTCCTTAGCTGCGGTTTCGAGCTTGGATTCTGTGCGGCCGACTATGATAATCTTCTTACCTTGCGCGATCAGCCACTCTGAAATCGCTCGTCCGAGGCCTCCGCCGCCGCCTGTGACGATAGCGCACTTGAATTCGAGGTTTTGAGCTGGCATTTTGGTGAATAAATCTTAGTGATTATGAATATAGAGAATAGAGGTGTTCAGGCAGCGGAAATATATAGAGGTTTGTTTGAAAGAATTATTCAAAAAATAAGGCAAAGCTGAGGAAAGGTATATCCTTGGGGACAAGATGACGTCAACTGTACATGACGTGCGGTCCTCGGAAACACAATGCCTTTTTCTCCGTGCACAGATTTTCCATGTCGACACAATTGACTATGCTGAAACGTGTTTAAGGGTCTTTCATGAATTTGCTAGCAATTTGCAGGCAATAACAATGAAAACTTGCTGAGACGCGAAGGCTGGATCCGTGCCGCTAGCCTCAAAATTTTCTACTAATGGAGAAAGGAGTACGTCTAATAAAGACTGAACATGCAATGTTGCCATCACCAACGCTAACGCGAACCTCTCAACTTGCAGATATTAATTGATGGGATCCGCTTCATTGGACTATCGAGACAGGATACCTAGACTGCCAACTCACTGTCGACAAGATGGACTGAGAGCCTACAGACCCCTTTACTTGATCGCTTTACCCGTGGGAATGTTAAAAAGTACCGCGGGTCTTCCATGCTGGAATGATTGATCGACTCTGAAATATCCTTTGCGCTCGAATTGGATGACGTCGTCCCTCTGTAAATCAGCTACGTTGCAGTCGGCGAAAGCCTCAGAGCGAAACTCCGTGTGTTCATTTAGACACGAATCCACATCGTCTTCCTTCTCAATAATGTCCTTAGTAATCAGATAGTCGAAATCCACAAGCTCAACAGGAATCAGCTCTTGGCCTTTTGTTGACAGCCACGTGACCTTCTGTTTCGTGGTCTTCACGTCTCCTTGAAGATGTAGTTCCAGCTCGAGCGCAGTTACTGTCGAATGGGTGAGTGGGTTGAACGAGTGGGAGATCTTGCGAACGAAAGCGTTGCCCCAATTCATCAACGTGATTTCCTCGTCTTGCGCAAAATTTTGGGCATCGGCCTGCTCGATGAGAATCTCCTCGCTGTAGGCAACCTTCTTCGTACCAAGTTCAGGGTTCTTGCCATGCTTAGGCTTGTCCTCGGTATATGGCGCCAGGCGTGCGCCTTTCACATGGGTGGTCACAGCGTGGTCCTTCGATATAGCTGTGTGACGTGGGGCAACGGGATCGATGTACTTCTTGTTCGTAGCCCAGAATAAAGTCCAGTCAAGGTTGACAATGTTGCGACTCGGTCCCTGCTTGAGAATGAACTCACGCAGAGCATCGATTGTCATTCCACGACGACGGATACCGCGGATTGTAGGGAACCGTGGATCATCCCATCCCCAGACCCTACCCTCGTCAACTAACTTGGTAAGTTTGCGCTTAGAAAGGAATGTGCGAATGAAGTTCATGCGGGCAAAGTCCCAAATGTGCACCTTTCGTAGTTTCAGAGCATTGAGCATCCAGTCGTATTGAGGGTTTCTATCGCGATACTCGATCGTCCTCAGTGCATGGGTCACACCTTCCACGGAGTCGACAATTGGGCAGCAGAAATCGTAAATAGGGTACATCTTCCACTTGCTGCCGGTGCGGTGGTGCGGTAGTGAATTGCATCGGTAAATGACTGGATCACGCATGGCCTTGTTTGGATTGTCAACGGAGATCTTAGCCCTGATGCACCATCGCGCTCCCTCCTTTGTACCCTGCTTCATCTCCTCAAAATGGGCAAGATTGTCATCGATACTAGCGTCTCGCCTCTCGCTTGGCAGGCCATCCCATCGCTGCTTTTTCATGGTCTCTTGCTCTGTATCATCGGCATAAGCATTACCGTCTTTCAGCATAGTAACACAATACTGGTAGAGTAGGTCAAAATGGTCACTGGTGTAGCTGGTCCTGTCTGGTCGAATTCCCATGAGGGCGAGATCCTCGACAATGGCATCTTGAAATTCCTCCTTCTCCTTTGAAGGATTTGTATCATCAAACCGACAGATAAGGGTGCCGTTATACTTCTCGTGAGCAAAGTAGTCGTTCAGCAACGCTGCTTTTGCGTGACCGATGTGCAGGTAGCCTGATGGCTCGGGAGGAAACCTTGTCACCACCCCCTTACCTGTTTCGGGCAAAGCTATATCATAACTAGCGCCTTCACTGCTCTTAGCTGACTTCTTTGCCTGAGCTTGTGCGTTCGCAAGCGTAATGGCCTCTGCAATCCATGGATTCGTCTCGTCGACAAATCTGAACCATCGAGTAGCGTTGAGCATGTTGCCCTTCTTGATTGCAGCATATGCAACCTTGTTCCCTCTAATCGCGCCCCATACTGAAAGGTCTGCGACCGTAAGTGTGTAGCCCACAATGTGCGAGCGAAGCGTAAGATGCGCATCTAGCTCATGCAATGGACCTTCCACAGACTTGAAGTCAGTAGGGAAGAATGAGGCTGTCCTTGTCAGCCACTCTTTGACCTACGAAAGCGTAAGTGGCAGTGTTTGCGGCAACGGACCGCCTTGGCTTACAGGCTTCTCGTGTTTGCTTTGCAAGAACGAATATTTCTCGACGAGAACGTTTATTGTACTCTCACTACCGTAGCTAGGTACACCGCTTCCAAGAACGAGTTCAACAGTGGCTTTGTCACCGGACTTAAGGCTCTCAACTTCCTCAAAAGTAACATTGATAGAGGCATTTGGATCTGATTCTTTGGCATAATGCGCAATAAGAAGAGCAGGGAAGGTGGTTGCTTGGTTCGCCCTGGACGCTAGAGTCAATGCTGCCATGATGACTTGCTTACTACTACAAAATCAAAGATCTTGCTGGTTTCAAGTTTGGAAAGTGAGGAAAATACAAGAGATGGAGTGACTCAAAGCGCTGGCGGCTGTGTAGCGCCGTAGTCGCGGGCTTGGCGTAGAGTACAACTTCTTTTAGTCGTTCATCAATTGGGCCTAGATCTCTACACATCCGACCTCAATGGCGTCCACAGCTACAAAGTCTCTGATTGGTACGAGCATACGTTGCTCAGTGGCTCATACCAGTGTCCCATTGTTCCTCGCGCCTTCGCTAGCCTGCCGGTATGCCTCTGGACTCAGTAGAAATGATTCTAGAGCTCGAGACCAGCCAAAGAAGAAGAAGAAAGCTCGCACAGAATTCATCAATCAGAGCTTGAAAAATGCAGTGCAGTTCTCCCTCTGCGATGCTATGCGGTAATTGTTTTTGCCAGATGCTTATTACTCTGGGTCTTTATTTATTGTTGTGTCTAGATACATTCGCGCCTTCGAAGTTGGCCGCACACCCACCTCTTCAAAATATGACTTGGCGATCCGACTGCGCACAGCAAAGAATGGTCCGGCAGTAAGGAACAGGCTACGACTGCCACATGCTGTGGACACCTCGGTTCGAATATGTGTTATTTGCCCACCCAATTCCCCTATAGCAGCTGCCGCCATCGCTGCTGGTGCAAGTATTGTCGGTGAAGACACCGTTTTCGATGCTGTAAAAGAAGGGCGAATAGAGTTTGACAGGTGTATATGCCATGTCGACTCTGCGCAGAAATTGAATAAGGCAGGCCTGGGGAGGATATTGGGCCCCAGGGGTTTGATGCCGAGCACAAAAACTGGGACTATCACGAAAGATGTTACGAGCGGCGTCAAGGGACTTGTGGGTGGAAGTGAATACAGAGAGCGGTTGGGAGTGATAAGATGCGCTGTGGGTCAGCTAGGATTCACGCCAGAAGAAATGCAAAAGAACGTGAAGGCTTTTATTGGAGAAGTCAAAAAAGATCTTGCGCTGCTGAGCGATCGGATCGGCAAGGAGATTCATGAGGTGGTAGGTTCATTGCATTATCCCTGTACAAAGTTCTTCCGCCTTGCGAGACTGTCATCGTGCTGATACAATGGTATCAGGTCCTGAGCTCAACGAATGCGCCTGGATTCAGTCTCAATGGCGAATTCAGAAGTCCTACCAGCCCGCCAACGCGTGACTTATCGGTGTTGTGAATGTATGTGTCAACTCTACAAAGGTGAGAACGTCATCCATTGTAGAGATTGATTTCGAAGTTAACGCACTATTAAGTCGCTTACCTCTAGAGAATAAGGAATTTACCGTCTCAAGTGACGTTCTCTTGGCTCAAGACTATGACAGAACATAGTATTAGCGAACATTACTTCCCGAAGTCTGAGTTTCCTTTTCTCGCCTTCGACTCCGAGCCATGCTATGACGGAGTCAGCCCTCTGCTATCCGAACATATCAGTTGAAAGCGGCTGCTATTTCGATTCCTTCAGAATCTTCATGGCTTCATTGGCTTGGCCCATCTGCTTATAGATGCCAAGAAGCTTCAGCAGATCACCCTTGGCATCCTCGCCGCCGCCAAGCGCCTGCTTCAAGGCGCTATTCAAATCCAGCAGCACTGTCTGCTTCAACCTCAAAATCCTCTCCTCCTGCTTCTCCAAGAATGGGTGCTGCTCCCCAATCTTCTCAACTAGGTGCCTGATGTACGTGTATTGTTCCATATGCCTGCGTAACTTGGGAATCGCAATACCGTCGCCCTGGCCTTCTTCTTCACTTTCTCCGTCGCTCTCACTTGAATGTTCTTCCTCCTCATTCTCCTCTAACTTCTTTGTACCGGCTGACCCTAACATAAGTTTCTCCTCCAGCTCGCCAATCTTGGTCTCAACTTCGAGCAACCGCCGCCCCACTTGTATCTGCTCTCTTATCCTCTTCCTCTCGCACACTAAAGCCTCAACCTCGGCTCTCCTTCCATCTACCTTGCCTCTCAGACCCTCGAGCTCCCTCCTGAAACCCAGGAGCCCCAATCGCACCTCCTCAACTTTCTCATCACCACCTCTCAAGCTACTTCCTAAGCTCAAAAAGTCCTGGTAATTCTCATTCACAAGGTCAAGTAGCTCTTTATTAAGATCCTGGCTTCGAGTTCGCAGCTCCGTACGTAGATCTTCGAGAGTTTGATGGCGATTGTGTAGGGTAGAGAGA
>JASZXT010000621.1:0-15801 GCA_035521555.1 Lecanoromycetidae sp. Uapishka_2 | reverse complement strand
GCTGAGTTTAATGCAATTTTTCAGGCCATAGCCATCTGAGCCGCCGACATCTATGGTAGGGGTATATCCCGGTCCGCCGAAACGTGTGTGGGTCAACTGCAGATGTCCACGTCAGTCATCCTTTGTAAATTGTAAGCATTTGGAGACAGACCTCGTGCAATAAGACTTTGTCGAACAAAGACATCAGATCGACTTCAGTGTATTTGAGCTTTGTGACTATGCGATCTATGAACCTTGCGAGCTTTGCGGTGAGGATCGATGTAATAGATGATCGGTCCTTGAAGTTGGCCTTGGTGGCATACTCTAAGAACCATGGGCAAAGACTGATCTGGCTAAATTTTGTCCTCTTCGGTGATGCCCAGGTGAATGCGAAAGCCGGCTTAACGTTTGGGGGCAAACCTATGTTGCATAAGGCGTTAACATCTTCGTTGACGATTTCTTGAATATCTGATGACAGTATAATGGTCAGTCAAGAGCTTACAAACACAGTCTGGTGTCTCACCAGGGTCAACATAGGGTCCTTTGCCGTCAGTGTTATCCCTTGGTTGAAGCCTTTTGGAATCGCAGTATATTTTCTGCGTGCACGGTGATGTCAGCCAAGTTCTTTCGAAATGCTGTGCTCTGTACAAGCTGCATACCACGTCGCTTGGTTTAGTCGGAGTGGCGCCGTCAATGGGACTGCTCATTGCCGGGATCATCTGGGTGAATAAGGCTAAATTGCCTCTTAGTGTTCAATCGTGGTTTGAAATACATCCTAACGTACTCTGAATTTTGGACTGGTCTGTGTCTCCGTACAAAAGCTTGAACAAACCCTGGTAAGGCTGGTCCATAGGAGTTTTGTTTAATTCATTTAGCGCTGCTTGTGCCAATGCAAAAGCTTGGGTGAGGCCATTTGACACGAAAATGTTATAGGCTGGGCCCTATCAGCAGACTTCGTGGTAGGGAGCAGGTGCGCAATACGGCTTGTAGGACCCCCACAGCTGACGGTATCAATCTTGTAGGCTTGAAAGCCCCCTAGGAAGATGGCAAAAGCCACAGTGCGTAAGGGGAGGTAAGAAGCCTTCATTCTTCGAAACAAGTCACCGTCAAATGATTGTTGTCGCCGGAGATGTGGGAGTCAAATGCTGCGAAAGATCTAAGGGTAGCTCTTTGTAGCTAAATGAGAATGGATGTAGACAGACTCCATAGTCAGTCTTATATTCGCGCCGTGCAACTTCCCTGCCCGAAAATTCAAAGCCTATGACAGGTGTCTCGCACCTTTCCAACACGAGGATATTGTGGCTTGGACACAATGATAAGGGGCGCGGTAGCCTGGTCAGCATTGCGAAAACATCCAGACGTTTCATCCTTCTGTATCGAACTGTTTATTGCGGGAAGGCTCATCGTTCTTCACGATTGCTGAGGACACTATTTAGAAGGACCTCTCAAACATCGATCCGAGGCTTACGCGCTAAGGAGCTCAAAGCCTTTAGCCGGGTACCACAATTTCAAGAATCCCATTCTGTCAGCTGGGATTCATGCCTTCCTCAAACGTCGTATTTGGAGACAGCTGTCGAAGAAAGACCTACGGCGCATTTTTCGATGAGCAGCAGAATGATTGCTCGGTTCGTGTAAAGAGGCTGGGATTGGTTGCAATGATCCTGCGCCAGACCAACAAATTACTGGTAAGGTAGCGACAGTCACCGACAGATGGATACAAGGTGGGCTACCATGGGGAGAGGTACATCGAGGTACAAAGGATGATTGATTGGGTGAGAGGTGAGGGTGACTAGCTAAATTCTGAAGGCCTACTGATGACTAAGCGTTTCTTGGCGCGACACCGCCCATGTCTCGCCTGATGCCTGTCTTCTATTTTCGACGAGCAGCAGCATGATTGCTCAGTTCGTGTAGAAAGGCTGGAGTCGTCCAACAAATTACGGGTAGTGACAGCGGCCCCTGTCTCGCCTGACGGCTGACGCCTATCCTGCGGTGCAACAGTGGACCTGTGAGAGCTGACTCTTAGGCGTCTCACCCACCATCCTTAGAACGAAAGGGCGAGAAGGCTCGGAAGGGTACAGGGCGAGCCGGGCTACTAGAGTGCCGACAGCTACGCTGGAAGCAGCTTAGTCTACATCCTACTATAAGTCGACGCACTCCTTCTCCCTGCAACACTGCTCTGCAAGTCTTTCTACTCTAGAGACGAGTGTACGATAGAGGGCTAATAGCTCTAGAGAGTATTGCTCAGGGGACTATGATCTACGATGTCTGAGTGACTTGCAAGTCTGCATGTCAACGATAAATGCAGAGTTACACTCCTGCTCGAGAGATATCGAGCGTCTGACCGCTGTTCGTATGCAAATTCCGACCCTGTGTTGCAAATTCACAGGTGGCTGTACTAGTTGGGGGGACAGGAGAGGGAAGAGGTGGGGGCAGCTGAACGAACGTTCCTCTGAGGGTGCAGAGACATAACAGGCTTGTTGGTCGCAATGATTCAAGTTGGGTTGAAGAAGAATCGACACTACTGAATGTTTCATGGTTGCCCAAAGTAATTAGGCCGCCATATCAAGCATGCACTGCCCACCAACCTTGCTTTACAAGGCTTTCTTGTTTCTCACACACAAGAAGGTCTTGGGATGCTACCCAACTTCGAGTATTACCATCTAGCCTAAAACAAATCAACCCCTTATAAATCAGCACTACTGTGCCTTCTCCTCGGATTGAGGCATTGGCACAACGCCGTTCTGCGAGACACAAAACTGTCTTGATTGTTCAGATCGTTCAGGACTCTACACAACCATCTACTACCGTTCAAAAAGCTTCCGTCTCCTGTTTTCTCTTGATATTAAGCCATAGTATTGCGTATCTGCTTACGTCTTATATGTCAGCGTGACAAGTCTTCCTGGAGACATTTCCATATCCGCGAAATTGTATACTTGATTCTGGTACAGGATCCAGAAAATCACCTTGAAGATGTACATCAGCCAGACGACTGTGCTGCTGGCATTCTCACTTTCAACAGCCGCTGCTGGAGATCCTAACAGGGTTGTGATCACAGCCAACCCTGTGCGACGTGGCCTCATTCCTACAGCACCAGGTCAGATTGGTGTGGATCCAGTTCTCTCTGACTTAGGACCACTCTCTCAATAGTGAATAATCCTATATTCTGTATTTGTATGAGACGCTGATATATGGCTCCAGTGCTGGCTCTGTTGGGGGCTTTACTAATTATCTGTCGTCGATAGACAGTACGTCAACAAAAGTAGGTCCCATCTCACACCCTAATTATATTGCTTATGAAACATTGCCTGAAAAATCGCAGTGGATTGGAGTGAATACTGAGTATCTTACGCTTGAGACAATCACCACCTCGGGAACCACTTCGGTCTCAACAGTCCTGGTCTCCGCTTCCACAGTCTCAACCTCCGCCGGGGGGCAGGCTTCGGGCGAAGTGGCAGTACTGATCCCTCCAGCAATCTTGGACAGCATTCAGACTGCTGCACAAGTAGCAAATGCAGCATGTAACATCGCGAAAATACGCAAAAGACAGGATTCAGGTCAGTACCTTGGATTGCACTGGCTCTTCTCCATCCAAGAGATCCGATCAACAAACCCTCATATATTCACCATCGGTTTCTGGCAATCTGGCTGACTCGAGCTGTCTCTTAGTAACAAGTTGCCTTCTCCCGTACGCAAGCAAAGCCGCTAGTGAGGGAGGGATCATGGACGCCATCGCTCCAGTCCTTGAAACCTTAGCTATCGAAATACCTAAAATAGTCGACCCCATCCTACTTGCAGCTTTTCAGGTGGCTAAGAACAAAAACAGAGAGATCACATTCTTCTTTGCGTGTGTTGCCTTCGGAATCTTTGCCTATGATAATTTACCAAGTGTTTTGAAATTTCCACCTATTGCAGCTACAACAGTTGTTCCTAGCACGACTACGTGCCACCCAGATTCTATGATCCTTACAAACCAAGTAAGCATCCATTCCTCTGCCACAATTGGGTCTTCGTCTAATGTCCAAACTAGATAGCTTGCCCGGCTACGGCCTGTAACGGTGTCAACAATACCTGCCAAAGTGGGCCCAACGATGGGTGTCCGTGCCTCGACGTGGCATCTTATACAACAGCGGACTACTACGACTTGGATTGGTGGAATCAGCAACAGGCCACCCTGAACTACGTTGCATCATTACCAGACCCAACGCCGACTTGTACCGTCGGATCCGCCATCGGATTTGGTGGTACCCCCCTTGTCAGTCCAGCCACATATTGCTATTGCCAAGATCTTGCGTATGGAAACACTTCACCAATCTATTACTCCACCATAGAGTCTGCGACGACGTCGCAATGTGCTTACACAACATACCCCTCATCAACCATCTCTGTCACCACCTTCTCAACCCCCAATCCAGTACCACCTCCTACAACTTGCACTACTACTACGTATGTATTGGCACCACGGCCCCCAGACCAATTATGCTCATCATCACTAACCCACCATTGCAGCAGTTCCGCCGCAGCAGGCGCTGATGTATACTGCCTCTGCAACAACAACGTCTATTATGACTTGACCACAACACCAGGCGGCATCGGCTGTAATGCCCCAACACCCACTCCAGTAACCTCATCCACTGCCTTAGCGCCAGTAGGCCCGAATTGCGCAACAGTGTTTGTTCACCCTCTCTCCTCTATACAAACAAACCCGCTAAAACGTCCCCAGCTCAATAAAGCCCTACAAAGCCACCACCTCCGACATCGCCTGCAGGTGCAGTGCCTTTCCCAACGCTTTCCAACCACTTTCAGCCCACATCATGCAACCGAACGACGGGAAATGCGCATCCATGCTTGCAACCACAAGTCCCATTTGTCAATTCGCAACCCCCGTTTCCAGTCCTTCGGCCTGCAATTGCGATCGATGGCTGTCCGATAATCCTAGTATGCCGGGACCGACGTGGAATCCGTGTAGTGGATATCCGATTGCGTCGTCTTCGAATACTTTTTCGGCGCCTTGTACTCAGAGGTGAGTTATATATATAATCCTTGATGCGATCACTTTGATTTGATTTGATGTGATGAGAATTTCTTTACTACCCTATATATTCTTGATCGTGGAAAGCTGATTTCGTTTTATGGTAATAGTGGTGCTGGTGGTCCATTCGTGGGTTGTGTGTGCAGTGGGGGAAGTGGAGGACAGAGTACTTCGGTGCCGATTTTCAATGCGCCTTGTCCTACTGCTACTACTTGGTCGACCCAAGCGACGATCTATTGAGTTCTCTGGGGGGCGTTTTCTGTGCTAGGTAAGATGCTTTCGATGCATGTGTGTTGAGGCCAAGGGGCTATATGTGTAAGGTGATATATGTGTCCGAATTCAGAGCGAGCCTGCAACGAAGAATAGAAATGTGTATGTACGTATGTATGAATAGCTAAATCACGGCCCCGGCTGCAATGATCAAAGGAGGTACCTGAAGGAGTGCATATAAGATCTGAAAGGGTAGAAAGTCCCCCCTTTGAAGCGCGTATAGGGTACCTATCATTTGTAAAGTAGGTCTTAGACGGTCTCGGTATAGCGATAGCTCGCTAATAGCATACCTAGCAATCGCATACCGAACGGTGGGGTTGCCTTGAAAACCATTTAGTCCTATGCATACCTACGTACTAGGATATCTTTAGAATTGTACTGAAAGATCCTACCTTCAGATTCTTGAACAAAAAGATGAACAGGTAGGCATTAACATCTTGTGACAATTGGTCGTGTCAGGACAAGCTTGCCGAGTGGTCGTGGTCGCAAGTCATCAAATGTCTTTTTCGTGAATATCGGTCACATTCCAGTCTGGGAGACGTCTTTCTCAAGATGAGACATTTACTATATGGCTCAGGTTCGACATGCATGTGCTTCTGAAGACAATGATCTAGATTAGAGGTTTCTCCTCTTTCTATCATAGAGCTCTGGCACGATTTTTTGATGAACATGAAATGAAGCTAGAGAAATCAAAAAGGGTCGTAAATGAAAAGCAAAGAATGAGTACACATAGTCAAATTAGCGCCAGCTATCAAGCATTCCCAAACAAAGATCATCAATCATTCATCCAGTGCTCCTTCTCGGTATTTAGAAGCTTCTCAACTCATGTCTTATTGACTGTGATATCATCAGAGTCATCCCGTAATATCGCCAGATGTCCCAAACCCTAATTCTTACTGAGTTGTTCATCGGAAATCGTGCAATCCACGATGAGCGCCTTTTCTGGATTCATGCGTTGGTGAGCACCTGCAGAGTATTAGCTGGTCTCTAGATTAGACCCTCGCCCATTCTGCTGAAGCACTCATCTTGCTTACAATGGCAAAGACTAGTATGTCTACGCTGGGTTCGGGAAAAACATACTTAACGTATTTCGAACACCTGATTAGGCATTGGGCCCCCTTTGGTCCGCCGACGTACCAAATCAAAGGCCTCGCCGTTCATTATGCCGTGGACGTAGCATTCACCGATCAACTCATAGTAGATATCTTGAGATCTTTTATCTATATGCTGACTTAGCACCACGGGTACTGAACAGCCGTAAAGTATGCAAATGAGGTCTTGTTCCTCGGTATCTTCTGGGCACAGACCGAGCATTTTACCCGTCACATGGCCTTGAGTTTTGATGAGCCTTCTCATCCAGATCACCTCCTCTATACGTTGAAGAAGCTTTGCCTCTGCCTCTGTAACGGTTTGATAGCCCATCAGGCTGGCTGTGCCACCTTCGAGTGTTTGGTCGACCCCTGACAAGAAGGCACGTGGATAGTATGCAGGGGGGTTATTTCCATTAGGGCCTCTATCTGCAACCATCGTCCGCCACAAAGGTTCTGGAGGTAATTGAGACCTATTGGCCCACCCTCCGGCTTCCAACCATTCCCTCGGTATCACACCTTCTACCGCGTAAGCTTTCCTCTCTATGATGACGTCAAATATGAAACCCTCGATGAACAGACTACGAGCCCGAGCTCCCGTGCCAAATTTCCACTTGCTTGTTACCTCGACACGTCCAGAAGCTGAGTATGTGCTTTGCCCAAGACCTGGGATGCTGACGAGTGGTTCCGCATTGTTGCGGCTGACACTGTGTCGACGACCAAGAGGAGCTCTTGCCGAGGTTATAAGCCAAGATGGTCTAGCAATATCATCGATGCTACCTTCCGGTACCCAGGCTCTGCAGATCATGTCGACGGACCCTCTATCTCGGAAGGTGATTGCAAGAAAGTCTTTACATACGTCGAAGAACGGCATATTATAATCGATGACAAAACGTCCCGTGGGTGGCACTATATGGAACTCTTCTAGAACCTGTTTTGCTGGCATGGCATCTCGATATCGTAGAGGAGGGATCTTAAGATCAAGGGGAATGGGCTTGCGGGAATATTCGGACCGTGGAACCGCTTCTACTCCTTTCGCTAGCCCAAGTACCGAGTAGATTATATCGTGAGGAACCCCAGTCTCAAATGTCACGAGCTGTGCTATCAAGGTATCAAGCGACATCAACCTCTGCAAAACCCTCCCCTTGTGGGATTTTCGAAAAACATTGCTCGTAACAGCGATAAGTCGGCTTGCCGGCGATGACTTAATTTCACCAAGCAATTCGGAAATATACCAGAGTAAGTCTTTATCCCTCAGGCTCACGCCTACTGGGGTATTTTCTCTTTCTGCTTCAACGGCCTCCAGTAGTGCTAGAGCATCAGCAAAATCTTGCCAGCTCATACACATCTCACCACAAACCAGGATTGCTTTTTTTGCGACTCCTACTTCTTGTATAACCCAGCGACGTTGAAACCATTCTCTCCTCATGAATGAGACAAGTGCCCCCCACTCATGTCGCTCTCCCTGGTCTTTCAATGGAAGATCAAAGTTGCTTAGATTCACTAGCCTCTCGATGAGTTTCATGGCCAGAGAACTATCCTTACTAGCCTCTCCGAGCCAGATTATGACACTTTCTGCTTGGCTGAAAATCTTCGCCATTAGGGGGACCTGCACGTTACACTCATTGGTGTTTGACTGATTAATACAGATAGCGTCAATCCAGACCGTCCTCGGCTCATCTCGATGTCGGATCCTTCTCAATGCTGCGTAGAGGTTGGGCCTGACTTCAAAAACGCACGGGGATTGACCCTCGACATGAATGTTGATAGCCGAGGTCAACTTGCCTGATGGTGGGCCCCACGTGTAAGACAACGCGTCGTATGGAGTACCCGTTGTGCCCAAATGGTGCGTCGATAATCCACATTCAATCGGTTCGTCCAAACGGCCTCCGTGTATGGTAAGAATGCGAATACAAGGGCCTTCCGTCAACTGACATGACTTGTAGATGACATATGTATTCATTATATTGATGCTCTTCTTGCGCTTCTGTGACTTTGTTGAAGAAAGGTATTTGCTGTCCCTAATCATGCTGCTGGTTCTTGTCGAAGAATCAACAAGCGTACCCTGATCCCATTTGCCAATTCCTTGTGGGAGAAGTTCTTCCGTGGTAATGAAGTCAATAAAGCGATAGCCAGAAGAATCGGGTAGACGCTGCCATAAAGTGGTAGACATGGAGATAAGCATTAATGTGGAATGACCCCTGTACATAGATTCAAACCTAGCCTCAAGCTTCCTTATTTCATGCGGTGCATCAGTCGACAGCCATCTGGCCCAAGATTCTACGTCTGGAATGGTAGCGTCAGCTGAAAGTGACAAGGCGAGCAAGACTCGTGGGCCATCGGGAGGAGATGGCTGTTCAGAGACAGAGGTTCCAGACGATGGCGAAGGTTCGATAGAAGATTCACGAGACGTGGAAACCGTCGAAGTATGGGCAGAAAGTGCAAGATCATTGTTGTTGGAATTGGGTGACAAGGGTGCGAGGGTAATGCTTGGTTTCCGGCGATCTGGGTCTGATAGGGCTGCATATTGTGGCGTCTTCCTCAGACGTTTTCGATCATTCAGGAGACGTGCATAGAGCTGCAAGATCGTGAAGGGTTGGCCATTGAAAGATTTGATTTTCAGCATCAATCGTTGGGTGAAGGATCTGTCACAGACTCCAACTGTGGTGTTTTCTCTGCCACAGGCTGCAAGGAGCTCATTGGTGCCAAAGACTTCTTCGCCACGGGCTGCAGATCCAGCATAACAGCAGTCAAGTAGAATAACAACATCGCATTCAGCGCTCTTAAGAGAAGGCTGTAGCAGATTCCAGGTTAATGTTGGACTTTTCGGCTTTCCGGGTTCTCTGCCAGAGTACCTGAGATCGATCAATCCAAGCCTTTGCTAGCTTTTTTCATACTCTTTGGGGCAAGACGTGTACATACGCTCGCCACATACTTTCACCATTGCGACTGAATTCTCCATGGCCTCCATAGTAGACAATCAATAACCGATCGCCCTCTCGGACTTGTGCGCACACTTGTGAAAGCTTTTGATTAAGGCTGTTGAACGGTGATCTTGAAGGTATTTTCCATATTTCCGTTGAGTAATTGAAATTCTCTCTGAATAAAGCCTCGAATTCAATCAATTCGGACTGGGTACCCAGATCGTCTTCAGCCCAATTCAATAGTAGAACATGTACCGCTACATATACTGCTGCACGTTGAGGAACCCTCTGCGCACAAGCCACGGTGAGGTCTCTGGTGAAAGTATCCCATGACGCATGGACATAGTCAAGGGAATCGGGGTGAGTATGGTTTTGCTGAAAATAGCTGACGTCCTTCATGAAGTCAGTAAAGTCTCCTCTACACGTCTACAGTGCAGCGAAATCCTGATAAGTTGTGCATGCAAATCCGGTTGAGAGCACCACAGTCTAAAGTCTGCAGGCGCAGATGTGAGGGGAAGAGGCTCTGGTCTTGTCGAGCTCTGAATGAAGAAATGTCGAGGATCTGACCTACAAGGCTAGAAAAAGGGTCCTCGTTTTCGCTCTCCGTAGGCATAATTCAAGCAAAGCTGCAGAATTGTAATATTGCGGGTGAAGAGTTTCTGACAGCGTCACGAACTTCAAAGATTACTTTTTCAAGAGCAGAGTCTCTGGAGTTGCATGTCTTGAGAGTGCTGGAAATGAAAGGTGGAGATAGCGTCTGAGCCTCACCATGATCTAGACTCGAGGAATACGGCGGCTATGTCCAAAGCTTAGCCGTAAGCAGGATTAGCTAGGCGAAAAATTAGACACCTGTCAGGTGTCAGGTACGAGGGGACCCAGCAAGCCGCCAGCCCTCAATCATTTGCTGCGCCCGGTTTAGCTTGGGCTGATTCAGCCCTCAGCCCAGCCTCAGCAAAATTCTCAGTGCTGATCGTGGCCTTTCCAGGAGTCTGGCCTTGCCCATGGAGTCCGAGGACTTTCAAACCCTGTCCTCAGCCCCAAGTGAATTGGTGATAGCTTACGGTACGTTTACAAGAGCCTAATCCGGACTATGCCATGGCAGCATACATGTATACAACGTAGTTGGCTCACAAAACTTATTCAGAAATTCAAGTTGAGACAAGAGTATGAGGAATTATTTCCCACCAATCAGCAGAAAATTGGCCATGATCGAGGCAGGAGCCCTCTAAAGCTGACTCATAGACGTCTGGGCTTCAAAAGGCTATTGCTGACATGGTATGAGGGAAACGGCCACTTCCTTGCACACCTGAGGATTCATGTTGATCTACACTGCACGACGTAACCCAGCGTGGACAGACTTTTGTACGTGCAAGCCTCTCAACATAATGCCTTCCCAAGCGTCGAGCTGGTATTGGCCGGATCTTACCCAAGACTCCCCATGGAGCCTTCAATGCACTCCAAAACGACTGCAATGCTCTTTTAACGCTCGCTGTAGTACACCAAACATCCCAACTTCGCTTTCACTGCTCCCTTCTTTCTGTCCTAGTCCGCCGTTCTGCTACCTTTCAAATTTGGCGCTGACTTGTCAACGCGTAGGCTGGAAGTAAGGGCCCTTGTGGATGTCGGTAGTGCCGACATATTGCATGCTGGTTGAACATGTCAATTTCTCTGGAACAGAAGTGTGCCTTGTGCTGACAGTGTATCATCGCCAACTAAAGCGACGGGTGTCCGCCTGCGCGACTTCTGTGTGTCTTGAACGAACCATTCGCGAGTCCACCCGACTTCTGCAGTAACAGTACGAGCTCCTGAAAGCTTGCCAATGTCTTGTCTTGCGAATTAGGATATGGTGCTTCTTTTCTTTCATTTGTATCCATATTAGCACTTGCCCTTCACGGACAATGACGAGCACCTTGTATCGTCTCTCTTTGTCAGGGATAGATTGTGGATAGATTGTCATCGAAGTTCGAAGGTTCGTCTGGCTGTCAGCGTTGACATCTCTTCGGGCTTGTGGCCCAATTTCTTTCTCTTCTCTTGCTCTGCCTCTTTCTCTTGCCTCTCCTTCGTTTGTATCACGAAAGCTTCGCCCTCCATAAGACCATGGACATAGCACTCGCCGATGAATATATAGAAAACCTCTTGTGTGGTCGGCGAATCGCGTCGACGGAAGACGACGGGCACACTGCAACCGAATAGGATACATATGAGGTCCCCTTTGACCGTCTCCTCGGGCGCTAGGCCAAGAAATCCGCGACCTGTTTTGATCAATTTTCTTTTACAAATCACTGACTGAACTCTGCGAAGAAATTTTGCGACAGGTGTACTTGTAGCGTCAGCAAGTAGTGTATTCGTGCTGATATCGCCTCCAGGGATAGCCGGAAGAAGAGACTTGCAGGCTCGGGGATAGACTCGAAGGCAATCAGAACCGTTTGGGCCTCTGTCGGCGACAAGAGTCCTCCAGACCTCAGGAGGTGGATTCGCAGTTAGGTCTTTCCAACCTCCAGCAGTGAGCCACGCCTGCGGGATGATCCCTTCGTGGGACGTTTGTTCTGTCGTATTTACCTCGTCCACGACGAAACCGTCGACAAAGAGGCTGTGCTTCTTCACACCCTCTCCGAAAGACCATGTACCTTTGGCCACCTTGGATATTCCGCATGCATTGTAGTTCCTCTTGCCCTGACCTGGACTTCCCACGAGCGTGTCAGCATTAGTGCGCACGTAATTTGTGTCCGGTCTCGCAGAATATGCAGTGTGTGCAGTTGTCATGAGCCATGACGGAAGGCTCTGTCCTGCCTGTTCAGGTACCCAGGGCCGACAAATCACGTCTAATGAACCTCCAGTGTTAATGGTGAACTTGAGGAAATCTTTGCATAAATCAAGGAAATCTTTGCCGTAGTCGACGACGAAAGTATTCTCATCAAGAGCTGTCTGGGTCGTTTTTATGAAGCGGCTAGCGATCCTGTCTATTGAGGTCGTGTTGGTGGTCCCACTCGAGGCCTGTCCTGTATGAGCAGCGGAATCGCCGCTTGGTTTTGGCACCGAGCGCACGTTTTGGCTAGATACAAAACGGCGTAGATGGCATCGTGAGGTCTGGAGACTTGAAAGAGGAGAATTCTGACATCAACACTTCGAGAGAGTGTACCTTCTCCAAAACCTTGCCGTCGTCGGACTTTCGAAAGATGTTATTCGTAGCCTCCACAAGCCGGGTGGCAGCCAGTAGAGGCATTTCACTCAAAAATTCTGATAGCCGGACGTTTGGGCCAGGTAACAAAGTACTGTTGGACATGAGTTGATCCTCTGGTCTGACAGCCTCGAGAAGGGAGACTGCCTCGGCGAAGTCAGACCAGTCAGTGCGCCTATCACCACAATGTAAGGTTGCGCGCTTAGCAAGTGAGATTTCCTGAATCACCCTGTAAGATTGCAGAGTCAGCATCGCCAGTCTTGGACGGTAGAAGTAAGGAGAATACATTAAGCAGGATGAGATAGCCAATAGCCCCCATTAATATTCTGAAGGGTCCAAAGCCACTAGCTTTGCGCGCAAGATTGGGTGACATTCTCCCTAAAGATATACGTAGCAGCGTCGGCTGAACCATTCTCTCCTCATCAGCGATGCCAAAGCTTCCCATTCTTCCGGAGTTCTTTCGTCCGCTATCGCCCTGTCGGTATCATCTAGATTCAGGATTCGTTTGATGAAGTTTAAGGCTAACGTGCTGTCTTGGCTTGCCTCCCCAAGCCACACGCATACGTTCGAAGCTTCACTATAGACCCTAGGCATGAGACGCACTTGGCTATTCTTCTCTGTTTCGTTGTTCTGATTAATGCAAACAGCGTCTATCCACAATCTCCGTGGCGCGTGGGAAAGCCGAAGCCGTTGCAGTGCTGTGTATAGGTTCGGCCGCACCTTCAGGATACCGGGCCATTGGTCTGTTGTTCCCTGCATGATCTCGATCTCATGGGTAGCTTGATGGGTACCCCAGGAATACGAAAGAGCTTCATAATTAGGTTTGTCGTCAAGCGAAGTCGTCGCTAGGGGCACGGCGTGCAGTGTACATTGAATGCGAGCGGTGGATGCTCCTTTGCGTAACGTGAGCACGCGAATATGAGTACTGGGATCTATCAGTGGACAGTGAGAGTAAGAGTACTCATCTCCTGTGTGCGTAGGAGGTGACTTGGAGGCGACACTAGAGACTGCGTTGTTTTCTTGATGTCTCCGTTTCTGGGGTGGTGCAGGATTATCCTCGGAAACACCAGCGACATCGACCTTGTTCGTATTCGACGAGTCGTTGAGGCTTTCTTCGCGCCTAGCTTTTCGCTTCCGTTGCGACATGGCAAAGAAACGAGTTTCGATAATGACAGGCGCTTAAGGTAGGTCAGGAATCCACTCGGGCAATAGATATCAGAAAGGGATTTTAGAGGGAACAGTTTTTACAAGAAAAGAGTCTTGACTGGCGAAAATTTGGAGCTACAACTGCAGGAAAGCCGCTCTCATGCCATCCACTCAGAGCATTTTCCAACCCACCATCTCTTATGCTAATCATGGGGGCTGCACCATCCTTCGTAATGGCGAGGCTACCACTCTAGCCTCCAAATCGGTCTAGCGTTTACTGTGCCTCGTGTTCATGCTCGGGTGCGAACAAAAGCCATCAATGGAGACACCGCTGGAAATTTCGACAGGCATCGTAGCAGGCGCCTTTGTCAATAATCAAAAGACATCGATAATACCGCGGACGATACATTGAAGCACATAGAGACTGACGTCTTTTGTCTGGGCGAAGAGGTTTGCGTACTCCGTACTTTGACTGGGATTGCAAAGAGGCGGACACAGGGAGATTCGAAGCATGGTGGCGGTTTTATTGGATTCTGCGGAGTTGGTTGGCGTCAAGACGCAATGCCAAGAGCTTTGACTAAACCAAAAAGGGGGCGAAGACCGCGAGCTTCATGAGGATGTGCCAGCCATATTTGTATTTTTGGCTGAGTTGAAACACTAGGGTCAACAACGATGGCGATCAATGGAAAAAGATGCACCCCTACGTAGAAGAAAGGGTGGGAAAAACTAGGTGCCAAGATCGCCTGGTGGTATACCTGCAACAACAGCTTCCTGCAGCAGAAATGATGTACAGTGAGGAGTGTAAAGCGACAAGAACTGAACATCACAAAGATACTAGTTGAGATGAAAATGGGGAGCTGGAGGCCGGGCACGAGGGGCACTGTTACTGCGACATCTGGAATCAAACGCTTTGTTCTCGGGCCGGAAGATTGAAACCTTCTGACCATCCCTTAATTTAGCGATCCTTTGAAGATAAGGCAAAATGAGGCGTCAAAAGCCTTTCGTCGTAGATCAATCTATGCCATTACCAGGACTTGATCAGCGGTGCGGGAGTACACCAGCGAATAGAAAACAAGAAAGCGCTGTCATCTTTGCATCTTGCTTGTGAAAGCTAGCAGCAATTTCTTAGTCTTTTCAACAAACATGATCAAGAAACATTGAAGATGAGAAAGTAGGCAAGATCGAGATGTCCTCGTTACCTCGTAAGGCTATGCCGCTAATAGTAAAATTTAGCGGAGGTTCTAGGCCTTACCCGCGGTAGACCGGCCCTAAGTGAGTCCTACTGTACCTTACCTTATGGTAGGGTTGTTGCAAGAACTGAAGCGTAGAACTCCTGACCTCTGTACTTTCGGATGGACTTGAAGACTAGGAGATGTGAAGACGTAGCGTTGCAGAAATTAATAGCAGGTGCGAATAGAGACGTCAGTAAAGAGTGGAGAGAAATGGGAGCAGAGAAGCACTGCCAGTGATGATATGACAAGTGTGCCGGGTGTGCTAGAACTAGAACTATTTAGAACTAGGTAGTTCTAAGTGTTTAGGCTGGGTGCTCGGGCAGAGCAATGTTTGGTACGCTTTCACCTTTCACTACTTCCACCTCCGTGAGCGGCGTTTAACAAAATGGAGCTTTGTACCGCTAGCTTCGAAGATTGTCCAGCCTAGTTGTGATTTCTCGTGCGTTGTGTGTCGGGCCCTTGACGTTCAGTCGGATGGTTTGCCATCTGGGCTCAGAGTCATATAGCCCGTTTGGCTGTGGCTGAGTGATAATATATTGAAACGGGTTCTGCAGGCTCTAGTGAACCTTTCATGATTTCAATTCATTTTCTCATCGAAAATGAAGCTGCTATGGCTTAACGGTGGTTTTGATCGCCTTCAACTCGATATCGTCGGCTTGTGAGTTGCTATTGCGCTTTCAACTACTTCTCTACTGACACTTGAAGTCTCGCCATTTTGGGAGAAGGCTCCGTCAAGGCAAATGCACAGGTCTCAACGCTTTCTCTCCTCTCGCTCCTCCCTCGCCTCCTCCCTGCTCCTCAAGCTCTCATAAGGACATCACGTCCCGAAAGCCTCAAGTCAGACTCTGGGAAGGTCATTGGGGCTCGCAGCGGTGGTATTCGTGACTATGTTAATCATATCGCCCACCTACTACACAGCCAAGAGCCTTTGGAGGCCTATGCAGTACGCTGTGAG
>JASZXT010000620.1:0-15826 GCA_035521555.1 Lecanoromycetidae sp. Uapishka_2 | reverse complement strand
TCCCCAGACCCCTCGACATGGGGCGAAGCGCTCGCCGATTTCCCCTCCACCGACTGCGATGTGAGTTCGCATTTCACGAACCAATCCATCATCGCCAATATCGATCTCTGCGGCAATTGGGCTGGGGCGAATAAATATTTCACATCGGATTCCGGATGCCCGTCTGAGGCGAGTACGAATCAAGGGGCGTCGTTGTCGGCGTGCGAGACCATTGTTGCGACGAATTCGACGGCGTTTGCGGAGGCGTATTGGCAGTTTAAGAGTTTTAGGGTTTATCAGGCGCAATGAGGGTCTGGGTGTCTGGGTATGAGCTGGCTGATATGTTGGGGGCGGTATGTGTTACAGCATTGGTCGAAGGGGGCGAAGGAATTGGTACAGAGCCTGTCTATCAGGAGACTTGAATGTGGTGGATGCGATGTATGCTGAGAGTTGGCCTGGGAGTAGGAAGCTCCTAGGAGGAAGTTCGAGTTGATCTAGTCTCTGAATGTGGAGATTATTCCCTGGGTAAGGGAGATCCCACTTCCTTTGCATCTTACTTAATGATCTGTTAGAGCAAGTTACACCGAATCTAAATCAGTCAAGAATAGGAGATAAGGGAGTATAATTTGGTGAGATATAGGGAACAGTAAACATGTGCATTTTTGGAAAGTGGACAAATCTTAGTCGTGGCCGGAACATCACGAAAGGGATGCGCTCAAAGTCACAGTGTAGTAATCACAGTAGCTAGCCTCAAAAAAGCTACGTATATGATATCCACTGATTTCTGAATTTGGAGAGATAGATTCTCCTTTCATGTGGGGAGGTTATCCAACGCTCATGCCAAGGATACAAGGTTTTGCAATTTGCACAGAACTGCGCTAAAATCAACCGACAAGAAACGCCCTCATTTTCACTAAGGTATGCTTTTGCACATTCCTCGATCAGCGGTCCAAGGCAGTCGACCCCCACTCTAGGTAGTTGCTTAGGTGGGAGCAAGTGCATGGTCGCATCTCTTGCGTCTCGACCACACTGCGGAATAAGGTACATGGCATTGCTGACGAATGGCTCCCTGTCAATCCTCACATAATGCCTGTCACAGGGTAAGCCACCCTCACCACCTCCATCGGAAGAATTGGGGCTGATCGAGTCTGTCTAGCATCTTTTTCCTCCCCACCCAAGGCACCGAGTCCCCTCCAACCCAAACCATCATCAATAGCCTGAACGCCCAACACAACCCATCCCTCCTCCCTCCGTGGTCTCTCTACCATCGCCTCTTCCGCGAAACGCCGACCGCAGTGCCTAATGGGTCCGAAAAGGGTAAATCCTCTGGACCACGTTTCCTCCAAGTTCTATCCCTCCAGCATCACGCGCCCCGCACCTACGTTGCCATTACAGCTACAACAAGCCCCTCACAAACCCGCGCTGGGACTCCTGCGTCCAGCCATAGCGCTGAGACTGCGGCTGGCGAACCTGCAACCATCATTTCGATCCCTTCTGGTCCCCCCACCGAGGAATTTATCCAGCTCATAATCTCTAAATTTGGAACGCTGTGGCAGCATCGACAGGTTTTGACTGTGACCAACGGTCAAAGCTTCGAGATTGGGGACTTTAGAATTAGAGTGGGAGAGATGAGACAGGGAGGTGGTGGAGGTCAGATGACACGAGGAGCGATTTGTGAAATTGAATGGGTTGGTGGTGATGAAGAGGGGGATAAAGAGACGGACTGGGATACTGCTGAAACAACGATTCGGGGCTTTTGGGAGGGACTGGGGATTAGGGGTGCCAGGTCGGTATTCGATGTGCCGGGTCTCGCGTTGGGAGAAAGCAGTGTAAGGCAGTGGTGCGAGATTTTGAGAGTGAGGGGGTGACATTCGGTAGGGGATGCTGATATCGGATGATATATCCAATACAGCCATCGCTCGTATTTGCTGAGCTTCCAATCACTTCTACCAGGCACGACCACACCCTAAACGAAGCCTGAGTGCAAGAAGCTCAGAAAGGTGTGGTCCATATTGCATCATGGCTATGTGTCTATTGTCTACAGTGGATACATTCTGCGGGGAACATGGCTGTCCTGGCTCAAGATCAGTAAGTCTTTGGACTTATCGACGAAAATTTGAGGTGTCGAGCCAGAACTGTTTCCCTATATGGGAAATATTAAAACTACAAAGTGATGATCTCGTTTGATGGACTGCAATTCGAGAATTGACGTTGTATGTATTACAAGAGTCTTTCACCCGATCTTTTGGGTCCTGGTGGGTGCTACGATGATCACGATGACATTGTGGGACCCACGTTCATCCTACACCATAGAGTTGCTGAGTACAGCTCGCTGCTCATTCAACAAAGAGTGTGAAGCGTCATGCCACTCTTTCTGTGACGCCTCGTTGTATGTTAGGGAAATCGTGGAAGTTGGGATTTCTTGCTATCGTCTTTGATTTCGGTTTGATAGAGATAATCCAAGGAATTGCTTTATTTTGGAGATTACTTTGCGCCATCGACCCTACGGACAACATGCTACAAGAACTTATCCTTGTCAAGCTTGGGCACCAAAACAGCTGATGTTTCCCGGCCTCAATATTTAGAAGGAAATATGCTGATAAAAGTGGTGTGAATTGCACAGGATCATGAAAATGCCTACGGGCCCAAGAATCTTCGCCTAATTGAAAGCAAGTATGAGAAGGGTAGGCTTCCCCAAATTAGGGAATTTCGTGCGATGGAAGCGCTGATATACCACATCGTTCTAAATGGAATTCCTTGTTCACATTCTATGTACTCCGTACGTGCACATTCATCGGCATATCTCATGTACCCTACTGCCGAGGAACAATCAATGGTTCTAAAATAAGAACTTCGTACCTTGAAATCAAGTGCTAAAAATGGAGGCCTTTGGTATTTGTAGACACTAATACTATGCTGTACACAATTTTTGAAATGCAGCATACTTTTTTACGGAACAATCAACATTCGGGGACCTTTTGACAAACCCCGGTGTTTCACAAAACAAGAAAGCGCCTCCACCCCAGCTTTACGGCGCGTGCATGCCAAGCTGTAGCCTCATTCAAGACCGAAAGAGGGGTAGGATTACAAAATGTTCAGCTCGGATCCTTCAGACATGGCCGGTGCGGCACACCACCGCAGAGATTGGTTTTCAGAGTCCTATCAGCTGTGAGTTGCGAGGTGCAAATCCATCATAAAGTTTGAACGCCGCTGCCAAAAATTCGAGGGCTGATAAACCTCGAGTCAAATGTACTGAATTCATCAAGCTTTTAAAATTGCAGCACCGCTATTGAGCACGCGACGATGGGTGATCCAGACTATACAGTGTGTCTCTCTTCAATCACTTCTGTTGCAAAAAAGACTTTTCGGCTTTCATCCTACATGCTGACTTTCGAAACAGCATCTTAACTGGGCTCTGACTTGTCTAGCCGGCGTCCTATCCGCTGGCCGCTATGCAATTCGAGGCTACAATTCACGACGACTATACTGGGATGATCTGGTCCATTTGCTTGCTCTTGCGGTACTCATCGCACACGGCGGAACGAACGAGCTATCATTGCACAGCAAAGCGACATTGGCGAAGCCTGGGATCGCCGAACACACCTCCCAGAGTCATCTCTTGGACTTGTATAGATATAACCAGAGGCTGGATACTGTCAACAATTGCTTTTTGTATGCGGTCTTCTGGATTATCAAAGTATCGTTCCTGCTTCTGTATCGTTTACTGTTTCAGACATCTCCTTTGTTCAAGAAAGTATGGTGGGTGGTGTTGAGCGTAACGCTCTTGACGTTTTCTGTACCGATTGCGGGCGTGCTATCTACTTGTGATGACGCGAAAACTGTGTCACAATTCCGTAAGCTCTCTACTGAAAAAGTCCAGCCTCTTTGGAGAGCAGGTAATTGACGAGGACTGTGATAATAGAGGCTTGCAACAAGAATAGTCACACTCGCGAAATGAAGTTGGAGTACACCTGTGCCGTCAACGTCTTCACCGACTTGCTAAGTATGTAGTCTTCCAAGTCTGAAAGCCACACTTCATGTCCTCTCTAACGTATTTCTAGTCATGGCTCTCCCTTTCTGGATGCTCAAAGATCTAAAGATCGACAGATCCCAGAAGATCGGACTAGGGCTCATATTCTCCGTTGCCTTAGTCTGCGTCGCCCTCGATATCGTCCGTACTGTCGAAGCGGTAGCACAGCACCAAGCGCTCTACACCATCATCGAAATCAACCTCGTTGTCATCATGTCTTGTCTACCCGCATATCGTGCTCTCCTGACTATCTTCCAGCGGCGCAAGGCGTCACGACCGAAAGGCAATTCGGCTTGGAAATCGCTTGAGGATGGAGTCGTGGGGGAGAGTGTGGGCCGCGATAATCATCAAATGAGGAGCGTGAGGTCGTATGAGTCGGAGCCGGGGCTCAATGGTATTCAGGTGACTAGAGATGTCGACATCTTGAATAGACAACGCGATCCGTATAGTTTGGAATCCCTTGGAGGACAAAGTGAGGCTAAAGTCACTTCTCCTTTCCAGTCTCTGAGCTTTTCATAGAGCTAGCATGGGACGTATACCTGTTTAGCACCAAGACATATTTCCGTCCATGGGCCCATTGCGTGAGAATGAGACTTGGTTTATCTTGTTGAATGCTACCTAATGCCGGCATTGGGCTTGATACCACTGAGAAGGCGGTGGTAAGGATAACCATTGGTCAAGGTCTGGTTTTCTAAGCTAGCAGAGCTTATACTGCCTCTTGAATCGAAATGAATCTCTGCCATACATGATGTTAAGAACAATATGGTGTGTTCCCTTGAGGGATCCATCAATGTATCAGTAGCATGGTTCAGGATCCCAAACCCCTCCCGCGAACGTTTAGCAGTTTTACGGGAGAGGTAAGACAAGGCAGAATCTCAAGCACACGCTATTTCAATGACCATACCCGCCTTGAGGCCTTCCCAACGAGTTTATGAGACAAAGACCCTATCCGAATCCAGACTGACCGTTCAAAAAGTTCCACGAGGCTACATACAAGCCAATTTGAACGTATCCCAAGCAGTAGAACGAGGCGAGTTGGGTTTCAAAAGCTGGAGGGGTACCTATAACGATCATATTCGCATCCTAACAGAATGGCAATCAGACAAGGACATCCCAGAACGGAAGATTCCTCCTAAAATACTGGGAGTAGCTGAATCTTTTCGCGCGCCCCTCCACACGAAACCCGCAATTCAAATCACAAGCAAGTTTGCATGATTGGTCCGTGGAGAGGAGTCAGAGTAAGATTGACCCCGTTGAGGCATAGATCCTCTACGTACCAATGCGTCGGTATCCAATCAAATGTCTTCTGAGTTATGCAAGATTCTGACAGGGCGATGGTTCCAACATTCCGTGCTTACGCTGTCAGCACTAGCCCTGCTAACATTTTATGCATGTGCTGTTGACAGTGTGTAGCATGTTGCGTCAGGACTCTGGCATTGGTCGGCTGGAAAACACGGGTTCAGTGTCAGGCGTGTTGTGGAGGAGGCCGGAATACTGAAGCGTGGTCTAATACCCTTGGCATAAGTTAAGCAGCCTTATTCCTAGAGCATGTCTGTATCAAAGCCTCTCCATTGCGAATGCTCCGTGCAATTGACTCGTTAGGGTAGGCATTGGTGCGATCAAGTTGTTGTCGACATGATACTCGATGTTGCGCAGTTGATGTTCAGTCTACTAATCTCTTTCACCTGTCAATTATGGATCCTGTAACCGTGCGAGGATAGAGCCAATTATTTCACATCTCATATGCTCAGGACTCGCGGACACTGCAAAGCCGCCACCAGATAAGTGGTAATCTGATAACTCGTTACCTCTTGCGTGTGAAAGAAATGCCATTATGCTTGCGCGAAGCTATGGCGACCTGGGCGTATATTCGGATGCTTCGTGATGAATGACATGCCTGAAGCTTTATTCCTGCTCGACCTGCTGTTGCCAAAGCTGATACAAAGCCATCGCGAGATTTTTCAGCATTTACATGACTTTTCCTTCTTCTTCGATCATTACTCCCGAACAATCAACCCGGCCATCCCCATCCCTGTACCGATGCACATACTCACCACGCCCAACTCGCCAAACATCTGACCCTCCATCTCCGACAACATCGTACTTACCATCCTCCCACCTGTCGCGCCCAATGGATGCCCCAAGGCAATAGCACCACCTCGTGGGTTGATCTTTCCTTCCTCGAATTGTTTCTCGAGGCCCAGTTTTCGCACGCAGTAAAGTGCTTGGCTCGCAAACGCCTCATTGATCTCCCACACTCCTATGTCGTCTTTGCTTATTTCCATTGAGTCAAGGAGAGCTGGTATTGCATAAGCTGGCCCAACGCCCATCTCATCTGGCGCGCAACCCACAACGGTCGAACCGGCAAACTTGCCAATAATGCTGGAAGTAAGACCAAGCTCTGTAGCTGTAGACCGTCTGCACATCAACGCTGCGGCTGCACCGTCTGAAATCTGAGACGAATTGCCCGCAGTGGTAGCCCCTGTCTCTTTAAATACGGGTTTCAATTTTGACATTGACTCTGCAGACGCATTATGCCGTATTCCGTCATCCTTACTCACTTCTACAGTCTCCGCCGGCTGGGGCGTCGGACTACCATTACCTTCACCAGGCGGATTTGTCACGCTGATGGGTACAATTTCTTTATCAAACAACCCTTCCCGTTGCGCTTTGGAAGCACGCTGATGTGACGCCGCTCCGAATGCATCTTGGTCTACCCTACTGACTCCATACCTATCCGCCACATTCTCGCTGGTGATTCCCATGGGCATTATACAGTCCCTTGCCTCTTTCACCTCACTCTTTTTCAGCTCTGGCCAGAGCTGCGTGGGGACAGCTTTGGATCCGTAGTTCTTAGTCATGCTTTCCATACCTGCACCTATGCCCATATCTATGCGGCCTATGGCTATAGAGTCAGCGATTGAGGTGATGGCTTGGAGGGAGGAGGCGCAGGCGCGGTTGACGGTGTAGAGGGCTGTGCTGGTAGGGTAGCCAACATGATTGAGAGCCATGCGACCAGCCTTACTGCCACCAAGTTCCGAGAGGACAGTTCCGACGGCAACATCTTGAATGGATGAGAGTGGAATAGTAGGGTTTTGGGTTATGGTTGCGCGAAGAACCTGGAAACGTCAGCCCCAGACCAAAGACCCAGGAATGATGGAAGCGGACGGCGGCGAGCATCTGTTCTGGGTAAGCATTGCGCAGACCGCCTTTGTAGCCTCGTGTTATGGGGGTGCGGAGCGCGGAGAGGAAGACGACATCATTGGGGTGTTTTTGTAGAATGTTTTTTAAGCCACTTTGGAATTGGTTCATTATGGCGGCAGATACAGATTTCCGGAAGTCAATGACAAGATCGTGAAGTTGTTCATTGCTGCGAATAAGTCGCGATGATCAAACAGCAGCGAGATGTGAGGTTTGGGAGGTCTTGTTCCAGACCTTCGGGATTTGAGTACGGCTTGAGTACAATTGCGGGCCGACTGATGATCCGATGACAGCATCCGTTTTGAGCGGACGAGGGACACTGAAATTTAGCTAATCTGACTCGACATGTGCAATTTATCAACATGCCCAGGACCCTCATTATTGTAGGCGTGCTCGCACTCCAAGGTGCTTTCATCGAGCATGTCAAACTTTTGAGGCAAGCTGCAGATCAGATCGTCCTTGATTCCAATCGAAAGTGGGACTTTATTGAAGTTCGAACGCCTCAAGAGCTAGGAAGATGCAACGCCCTCATTATTCCTGGAGGAGAGAGCACGACAATTGCTTTAGCGGCTGCTCGGTCGGGTCTTTTGGATCCTTTGCGAGACTTTGTCAAGTAAGCTTTTCCGCTCATAATTTTCTCTTTCGCAGCTTGACACTGATCTTTCTTCAAGAGTTCGCCGGAAGCCGACCTGGGGTACTTGCGCCGGTCTTATTCTATTGGCTGAGTCGGCCAATCGGACAAAGCAGGGAGGACAGGATCTTATAGGTGGCCTTGATGTAAGGGTGAACCGTAATTATTTTGGCAGACAGACCGAGAGCTTCGAGACGAGGCTTGCTCTACCATTTCTTGACGCAAGAAATGGTGAAGATGGGGGTATGCCGTTCAATGGAATATTCATTAGAGCGCCCGTGGTGGAGAAGCTTCTGCCAGTGACACAGGGTGAACAAACGGTCGAAAAGGGACTTGAAGAGATGGTCATTGCGCCTTCACGAGATGCGGAGGGGGTTTTGGCCAGAAAGCAAGTCCTTCGCCCTGTAGAGATTATGGCCACCCTGCCAGGTCGAAGTCGAATATTAAGGAAGCAAATCGCTGCTGCTGGTCTGGAGGATGAGATGGGAGACATAGTGGCTGTCAAGCAAGGTAATGTCTTTGGAACAAGCTTCCATCCAGAGCTCACTCAAGATGCGAGAATCCACATCTGGTGGCTGGAGCAGGTCAAAGAGATTGCACTCATCGAAGATGAAACCTGACCATCGCCACGAGATGATTGCCTGCTAGATGTTGTAAGCTTATGTTAACCACGCCTAGTGGACCTGCCAGGCCGATGCCCCATCTACTATCCACATGCCCGTTGCTATCTTCCCTTGCCGTACTCATCTTCCTCCTTTTGACGCTCTTCCGCAATCACACGACCATAGCCTCCTCGTCCTGGATCGTACTCGTCACGATACTCATCCCGGACTTGGCCACCTGATTTCCCGCGCCTGAATCACTGTCAGTCATGGCATCCCTTCACGCCCCGTCTTGAAGATGCATTCTTACCCATACTGCCTGCCCTCCTGAAATCCGGGATCGAGATCTGTTCGAATAATTCGTTCATCTAGCTTAGTACCGCCGATGTATTTCATGCAATCCAACGCATCTTGGTGATTGTAGTACTCAACAAAACAAAAGCCACAAGGAGTCTTGTTGAACCGATCCAGCCCCATTACCAACCGTTTGATCTCCCCACATCTGGCTATGGTCAGCAGCGTGGTTGGCAGCGCCTAGTGACCTGCATACTTAGCGAACAACTCATGTATTTGCTCCTCCGTAGTATAGAAAGAGCTGCGAAACGTAAGACTCAATCGGGAAACCACAGAACACAAAGCTCTTTGACGCACAGGTTGCCAACATAGAGAGTTGTTGCATCCTTCAATGGGTCCTCAGGTTCTTCAGGTGTCCTTTCACGGCCAACATCGTCGTCATCTCGATCACGACCATATTTGCGCTTCTTGTTCTGGCAAATCATCATGAATCAGCCTTGGATAGACCAGTCTTGTGTGAGGTGATTGGAAGTCATGTACTCACCCTACCTAGATAGTAAGCACTGGGCTTGTCAAGCCTGTCAACCGTAGTTTGCGTCGCTGCAGGCATGGTGGCCCTACAACTTTATGGCTTTGTTGTTTGATAATGCAGAAGGGTTATGGCGGAGACCTGCTTAAGCTGCTACTACATTTAGCCCGCCAAGGATTTGGAAGGCGCGCTTTGAAGCGCGAGAGTGTTTCTTATATTCGCCAACACAAGCTCCATGAAGGCATTGTGGGCCTTAAGAGCACCTTACTAGCATCATAGAGTTGGCTTTTGACATTGGATTTTGCTCTCATTACTGCGATGCCTAAAGTCATTAGTTACACACCAAGATGGCTCTCGAGACCTTCGCCTGGCTTTGAGCTTTTCAACACTACCAAATCTCTGCAGCCAACGTCGCATGCAGGGCGAAGAGGCTCAGTCCAGCAGATTGTCAATGGCGGGGGTAGTCATTATGTTGGCCCAAATCAGACGATTGCTAGGCGTGGGACAGAAATCTTCTTAGTCTCAGGAAAACATATACGATGGTCAGACCTTTGCATGCTCAAAGACGACTACGAAGAGCTAGAGGCAACGCCTACCAAGCGGCCACGACCTAGCGGTGTTGGTGAAAGCCTGTCTGTAGACGATGACGGCCCCGAAGATCTCAGCTATAGGGTATGCAGAAAGTCCATGCAGAACACAAACCTTTACTAACAGAGATTCTGCAAAGATCTTAAAGGTTCCTGTAAGCGAGCAGATTCGGCAGCTTTCGGTATCTCCAAATGGCGACCTCCTTGCAATAGCTACCTCTCACACAGTGCATATTGCATTGCTCCCCGACTCATCCTTCCTTGGACAATTACCCAATAAAGCCATCAAGCTAAGAGTCTACACTATAGGTCCTACAACGCATGTCTTGTCACAGTCCCAAATCACTAACCTCTTGTGGCACCCCTTTGGAGTTGGTGGGAGCTGCTTGGTTACAATCACCGCAGATGCAGTCGTACGGCTTTGGGAGTTCAATCAGGATCAAAGGTGGTCTTCGGACAGTCCATCACTAGCAATTGATCTCAAGAAGCTTGTGACTGGCTCTTCTGAGGAGGAAAGCTTCGCCCCCAACAAGTTTGGCAGGAATCGCAGCTTCTCTGCAGATGCTGTTGGCTTGGAGGTCGCCTCGGCTTGCTTCGGAGGTGCAGGCTTCAGTGACGAATCCCCCTGGTCTGCAATGACTCTTTGGCTTGCTATGAAAGGCGGTGATCTGTATGCGTTGTGTCCACTACTGCCCTCAAAATGGCAGCCGTCGTCTACCCTGATCCCGTCACTATCAACCTCGATAGTTGCCAAAGCAGCGTTACACGAAGATATTGATCCAGAGGAGTCGCGGCAGTGTCGCGATCAGTATGACTGGATACAGATTCTGGACGGCCAAGATCCGATGCTAGTAAGTGGAGAGCGCGAAACCTCACCAGAGATTGAAGTTTACAGTCGTCCGTCACATCGAAGCGCGGTCCCAAGGCTCCAAGGCCCCTTTCAACTGTTCTCGGAAGACATAGACGAGGATCTGGAACTCTCCGATATCCACGTTATTGCAGGCAAGCTTGACGCTGGTGATCTACTTGATGAGGATGATGCAGATCTGGAAGAAGAGTGGATGGACGAAGAGGGCCTCTCAGTATCAACGATATGTCTCATGACGAGAAGTGGCCGAGTCTATGTTTCTCTAGATCTTGAAGGCGTGGAAGGCCAATGGTTACCTCGCGAGAAGGTAATTTGTTCTATCAAAACGTCCCTGTAGCACCATATTACACCATCTGATTGCTGACATAATGGGGTTTCCAGCCCAGCAGCCTGCTGCCAACACCGAACGACCCATATCTCGTCGTGCTCGAAGGCCTTGACACCTTGACTTCTAATGACAAGCTGGACTTGGAATGGCCCACGTTCAGCTCAGATCCCAATTCCAGGTATTCCTTCTTTACAACTCACAGCAGAGGTGTCTACTTCTTTTCGCTCGATCCGTGGATCCAGACCTTTGATAAGGAGTTGAAGAGTAATGAGACTAAAGGAGCCCCTTTCCGAATGAACATCATTAAAAATGGTCCTGGATCTCTTAGAGAACGTTTGCTTTCTTTTGAACAAGATGAAAGCTCAGTCTCTTCGTCGCTGGTCACTGCATGTTTGCCGATGGAAGACTCAGATTTAGGGTACTTCGTGTTGACTTCCGTGAATGGGCACCCTCACGCAGCAACTCTCGACCAGCCTCAGCCACATTACTCCCCAGCAGTCAAGCTTGAAACTCAGGGAGACGAGATGCCAGAAATGGGAAAGCTCGAAATAGCATCTGCGCGCGAAACTTATCAGCCGTCAAATGACTTCTGGAAAGGTTCTTCTCTTCCGACATTTGTCAAGGACCACGTCCACGCGCGTCATCAAAGAATGGTCAAAGGAGAGATACGCCTTTCCACTGCTGCTCTTGATTTGATGACCGAGGCGCATCGGGTGACGAGCGAAGAGACACATAGACTTGGTCTAGCTGCAGCAGACTTATTTCGACGTTGTGAGCGCTTACAGGAGGAGCTTCGTGACCAGATCAAAAGAGCAAGCGAGGTTGCCCAGCACACTGAAAGGATTGCTGGCGAAGATGCAGACACCTACTTGGATAGGAGTAAGAGAAAGAGTCCCCCAAATCTAAATGAACGGTGCCAAATAGTACAAGACCGGCATCAAGACCTCGTCAATCGCCTGGAGAGGTTGAGAAAGAAGGCCAGCAAGCATGGCGGTAATGATTTGAGTGCGCAAGAAAAACAATGGTTTTCGGAGGTTCAAAAGGCGAACGAACTGATTGCAGATCCTGATAATTGGCAGGAAGAACAGACTGAGTCAGCGTCAAAGCTATGGGAGAGATGCTTCGATGTACAAATGCTACGTTTGTGCCTTTTGTACTTCTTTCGGCTAACAATATGGCAGGCACAAAAATTAGCAGAAAATCTCATCAATCGTGCGAAGGAAGCCTCACAATTTGGTGAGCAGGAAAATGGTCATGATACGCATTCGATACCCTTTGATTTACGCCGGGCGAAGGAGACACAAGTGATGAAATTGCTCGAAAGACAGTCTGCGCTCATTGAGGCGGAACAAATCAGGCTTGAACGTCTGAATATGGCCGCTGTATAATGGGTATGATGGCTCGAAACTCATGTAGAGAGGCAATTTCATGGGCATGGTACCCAAGTAATGACTATCGCCCAGCTTATATGATCGCCGAAGTACGCTAATACCAAGGCATGCTGAGCTCGACACTAGTATGACCTAGCACAACATTCTTGAGAAAAGTCAGCTTGGTGGGCAGGGTACTTAATTAATGCCCATCGCCCAGCTCATACCAAACCCGAAAGACGATAGTATCGAGGCATACTCAGCTCAATACCAATATTACCTGGCGCAAAAGTCATCAAGAGAAGGTAAGTCAACAGGCAAGGTACCCACGTCGTGATAACCCCAGAGCTTGTGTTATTCTCTACAAATTATCGTATGAAAGATACTAAGCTCTTTCCTGATATCATTTTTGTTCTACTACTCAGTCAATCGCCGGTGTAAGGTAGTAAATACCCGGCGAGACCACGATTTCGACAGTGAGGGCGTAGCCTTATGCGTGTCCCAAGGCAAGCCCTCCTGCTAGTCATTAGCGCTCTTCTTTAGCTCCTCTACATCGATGTCTCCCTGCCCGGCATTTCCAAGAAAGAACATCACTAACAACAACGTGAGGATTGCTGCAATTAAATATACATATATAGCTATACCTCACAGATGCGCATCTCTCACCAAGACCAAGGAAATGTTGACTTGGAGCCTTTAGAGTCGTGCAACCTGTTGCGTTGTCCGTTCTAGCCATGGGCCCGAGGAAGCTCGCCAACTATTGACGACCCATCAGGAAGGTATAACGCCATTTACACTGGTCATCGAATACAATAGCGGACCTCTAGGCGTACCCACCGTTTCAGAAGATGCAAAGCATATCGCTCATCCTGCAATGCGCCAACCAAATCAACATGTCAGGTCTCGAGGTAGTAGTGCTCATAATGGACCTGGTATTCGTGATTTCAAAGGCAAGTGACCGCTACAGTGATGCCAGCTGTGAAATGCGACACCAGGATAGGTCATTCACAATTTGTGATAAAATATGAATGCGATCGAGGAATTTCTCTCTTCTCAGGCGGACACGACCGACCGGTTGGAGAGGATTCGATTGCCTCTTGGAGCTGACGATGATATGATCCCTCAAAGAGAAAAGTTGAAAGAGGAGCAAGTCTTTCGCGGACCACTAAGTAAAGTCATGCTCGACTCGGAAAGAACAGATTCTGGCTCTGTCATGTTGCCAAGGAGTAATTGTGGGGCCTTCAAGACGCCCAAAGTATAAAATAATAACAATATGCGGAACAGTCATTCGAATTGATAGGAACCTCTTTCTGAATTCGATTGCTTTAAAATTATATATCTATGCATTGTACCTTATCTTTCCATTGAACATAATAGATCTCCAACGTTCTGCTTACTCAAAATTGACACCACCAATCACCACCTGTAAACAAAGCAAATCTACATACAGACAAGATGGAACTGGGCTCCAGAGTTTCTCAAGCTTGCGTGCGGTCACCCAAGAAGCCTACAACAAACAGTTACTCGAAGTTACCACTAGAAGTTCGCGACATGATCTGTGATCGACTGGAGTCTTCCGATCTCCTTAACCTGGCAATCACAGACAAGACAACCCGTCAGGATACTCAGCCACGCATCTACGCAAGATGCACTTTAAATCTAGTATACGGTTACGAAAGGAACGCACAGTGCCTGAAACTAGAAGAAGCAAATAGGCTCCTAACCCACCACTCTCTTCCAGATCTCACAGTTGCACTACCCTACATCCAGAAAGTCGACATACACATGAACCTTTCCAAAGGTTCTAGATGCAACTTTCCCAATACGTCCATGGTCAAGTGTCTATTCTCTCCAATTTTCACACTTGACGAATCACGAGCCATACCTCGAAAACTTTGCCAGGTAACACTTGATTATCCAAACCTTGTCCGGTACCCGTCCAATTCCCTTCATGATTTCAGACTCAATGGTCACGACCACACAATCGCAATGGCGGTCATCAAGAGCCTTGTTGGATTCGAAAAAGTGGTGGTTAGGTTCAAACAGGAGCGTGAGTCTGAGGGTCTGCAATGGAACGATATATACTGCTATTTATTAAGGGCATTTTGGGATAGACTTGGACCCGGCACATTGACTGGAAAGTCGGGACGGTACAGTAGAAGATTGGGTCAATCGACGGGTGGAACAAGACAGTTGGAGTTCTATCCATCGGTTCATCAAGCAAGGCAATTTTGACATCTTTCTTGGTCATTCGGACCTTGGGTAAGTTTTCGAATGGTTGAGTGCACGAAGAATATCCACTCTCTCCTACGTATCTTTGCATAAGGTGCCACTCAAGATAATTATCACAGTGCTATCACACTCGCGCATATATGGCTGGAAACAGTATAAATTGCTCACAAGCTGGGAATCTGTTCTTAAACTACCCATGGACTATGCTGCTTCTGGCTCCCGTATGAGTGAAAACGGCCATCTCACCGGGGTGGTGAGAGCTAAGAGTAGTAGTGTCGATGGGCTGACAGCTCGTCATCATCATCGACATGATGCTGCAAAAGGTGATGCCGGCAACGATCACAAGAGAGGCAACACACCGCGTGCCATGGCTTGTGATGGCTTCTTATCTTGCCACGATTTGCTGGCGCTGGTGAGAGGATAGGCGACTCTTGATCTGCAGCGAAAGGCGGATTTTTTCTGAACTGGAGATGGCTGGAGGCATGATTGATTGTGGATGTTTTCGTACATGAGTTGAGTGAGGATTCCTGAGATCGACTGTTGATGGCGAGTCTGACTTTTAGGAGGGCGCGAGACTTGTTGGGGAGGTTTTGAGCTGTTGGTGGAGTTGATTCTGTCTGATCGAAATTCTTACGTACCAATGAACCATGATACCAATACCCTTTGCAGGAAATAGTAACTTTTTGGTGGCTCTGTCGATAGTTGTGATAGGATAGGTTGGGTTGGGTTGTATGTTACATTTTAAAGAATCCCTTTTCCCTGTATTCAAGAAACTCCCAACCAAGACCTTGTTCAAAACCCAAGATATGTTTATTATAGCATACCGTGATTCCTCACACTCTCTCTCACCATTGTCCCATGCACGAGAGGGAACTTGCTATGGGTCTATGCATTGTCTCCATGTTCCATGCTTCTACGGATATGAATGTTTTCTCTATGAAGGATGGCGTATCCACGTATAACATGTAAAGGTTTGTTTGAGATGTATATACCTATACCGAGAGTTGAAGGGGACTTAGTGTCTGCAGTGAAGGAGAATACCCTATTTTCCCGAACCCCTTTCACAAACAAATCTGACGTTTTTATCTATATCACAACAACCCAACAATCTTAAAAATGAAGCCAACATATATATATACCACCTGCCTCCTTCCCATCCCCCTTCCACCCTTGTG